>UZAN01040491.1:10579-22524 GCA_900618425.1 Echinostoma caproni | reverse complement strand
ATTGTCGACTGATCCATGCGGGTTGCTGGCCCTGTTCAACGGTGAGTGTTAGTGTGGCTGTATTCGGCATGCGGTATGCCGTTTTCCGATTGGATCGAACCCCTTTCAACATCGCAACGCAAACTGCAGGTAACAGAGACGTTTGATGCATTCGGCTCTGGCACAACCATATCTTCTGTGGTGAACGTATCTTGGATATGTACACTAACCTGTACATATACGAATCCCACATATAGATCGTTCAATGTCTGTGAAGGTTGAACACATATGATGCTACCGCCACCTCATTCAGGTGTCTATGAGTAATCCTATATGTGTTCCGACAGTCCGGCCAGTGCTACTGTAAGCGATAGAGACATTAGACACGTGCAGAAGGTAAATAAAGACTATCGGAGTTCGCGTAGCAGTTCCCGAGCAGTGCCACGTTTAGATCAGAGGCATTTAATTTGGATAATTGAGTACAGATACAATCGGGTGATCGTTATAAATTACTATGGCGTTTCATCGAATAGGCAGGCTTCTTTGAGATGTAATATTTGCCCACACAGCTAGTGAGGCGGGAATTTCAAGCCTAGTCGGACTATTATCTACGATGAAGGCACATAATCTGTGATCAGGGTCTCCAAGCTATTTTTTGCTAAATTTAATATAAGAGGTCTAAACGAATGACATCGATGTGTACCAAATTGTCTCACGACGAATGTGGATGACGTATAAATGAAAAACAAAACATAGTGCGTGCCTGAAAAGTTGCTGTTGTTCTAACTGATGAAATTTATGAAAACTGATAAGTTTAGGAAATGGTAGCGTTCGTACATTTGTTCTATCTCTGTACTAATATATTTTCTTTTGTTGCATACTTTTTTGTGCTGGGCATTTTTCTATTCGTTCCGAATCTCTCTTCTGCCTTAGTTGACCGGCGATCGATCAATATTGACGGAGATATGGCGCATTCGCACTGGGGATTGTTCAGATTGAAATATAAACATTTTCGATTACTATCATCTGTACAATGTGTCTTACTTCCGCATTATCCGAAAATCTCATCCGTTTTTCTCGGTCTAGTTGAATATGTCGCCGATTCCTCCCTTTTCGTTTTGCGTCCTAAGGGCAATTTACTGGCTCGAACGACCAAGTGTCACGATTGATGGAAGAAAAAGCCGGTGCTGAGTCCCAAGTTGCCTTTCTCAACTCCATCATTGTGGATTTGCACGAAAAAAATCGCGAATTAGAAGAACGTGTGCGGGATATGCTGATGGTGGATAACATCTCTCGGTCAGTTCGTCCTAATTGGTACCCATATGATTACAATGTTATCACATCTCTTTGTAAAATCCCAGTTTTTCCCAACCTGCTCGTTTCCGATTTTGCATCACCCGTTTAGTGCACGTTTATCCGAATTCTTATTCGTGCATAGATCTGGCGGTGGGATATCTTCTCTTTAGAGTACCCCGGTCATTGTGTGCACATTTTCACAGCATCAAATTCTCCATACTTCCATTATGAAGCTCTCATACGTTGTGCCCACAACTTCTGCGTGTGTGATAATCATACGTGCACACGATGTTTTGTGTTGTTGATTTTTTTCTACCACATTTCAGACCGCAAGCACATCCACCGGTTGCAAATCCTCGTCCACCACGACGTTGGTGTGACAATTGCCTCGTGTTCGATAGTCACGAAACAGAGCATTGTCCGAACAAACTAGAACACAATGGGAACGGTTTCAAGCCCCGGAAAAAGCTGAGCGCATTGGTCGGACAGCAACCCTCAGATCGGATTTATTGTGACATTTGCGGTGTTTTTGATAGTCACACGACCGAAAATTGTACGGATACCCAAACATTTTAATCGCACCCGGTTGCATCCTCTTGATCACACTCTCCTCGGCCGTGTTCCGATCGTGAATTTTTAGCGCTCACTCGTGCGCGTACGCTTGTGTGACCTCTGGTCTGCACAAATTCAGTTTTCTGTCCACAGCTCAGTCTTTCGTTCAGTTTTGCAAACCGATCAACGAGATTGACTCATCAGTTCATTCGGATCCAAGTGCTTCCATTTTGTTCGTCATATTGCACATAGTCTATATATTTGCCCGTTTTCTTTTTGAAATTCAGCTCTACGCACCACTGTTAGCGTTTTCTTTGTACTCATGAGAAGGTGAGACGAGAGAATGAGGTCCGTGTGGGACGGATAGGAAGATGGGTTGAACTGATATGAACTCCCTGGTCTCCGTGTGGTGCATTCCTTTAAAGATTTACTGACGTATTGCGCCAAACACATTTACACACGAAAGCCATAATTGACTATATTTCCGACTGTACTTTGCTTTGCAGAACTGCATTGTGAAGAAAGTACGTGCTCATTTGTCCTGTTATATCACTCACATGCAACTCATTGTAATTTACTGAACATTATTGTTATTATTATTATTATTATTACTACTACTACCACTATCACTTTCAGTTATTCCTCTTTTCCTTGGTTTGTAACAGTCATACACTCTTTCTCACCCCGTGCCTCTCCTATTGGATCCACTCTGTACGAGCGTTGTTTTATTCTTCCTGTCATATTCATTAGCACTCCTCAGTGTTGCACTGACAGTGGTGGGAAGAAGGCAAATGTTTCTGTGCACCCTTTAAACAGAACATGCATTTCATCGGATGTGATTCTTTCTAACCTTTTCCCCGGATCAAGTTCAAATCGTCTGTTGGGTTTCTATTTGGGACCACAAGCACCATTTCGCCAGGGATCTTCGTTAGTGCTCCTGGGCACACGCAAATCGGATCGAGTTCTCCTCGCCTCACATGACATTTTTAGTTATTGTCTCGGAGTTCTCTTGTGACCAGTTTGATTGCCTAAGATCCATCCTACAATGAGATTAACCGGTCCGTCACCAGCGTTGTTCGTCCTTGTTACTTAGACTGAATAGCCTGTTGCCAAATTGATTGACTAGCTTAAAAATTAGATTGCAAATATTTCATTACCAGCCAGTTGTTCGATGAGAGTTTAGGAATACCTATTTACTAACGTGAGTCGCTAAGTTATTTGGGGTCACGCGGAGATTCCTACATGGTTGCTTCCTTTGCTGACTGGTGCGGTGGATATTTGAGTAGACAGTGTTGGTTGTTTACCGTCGATCCATCGATCTGGTGTCCTCCCTTACCTTGTCGTAAAGTAATCCCAAATTTTCCCCCTGTTATTCGCGTTGATGGGTCCTTAGGTCACATGACAAAGTTTATGTTGTTTGAAAGACTATTCAGTTATGTAACCTGCTTTGAAAAACCTTCTTGATTGTTTCATGCGGGCTAGATCGATACCGTTTTCAAATTTGACGGCGTCTGTTTCTTGATCCTCATTGGTGCGTCACGTCTCTTAACCGACTGATGCCCGAAATTCGAATGGGCATGCATCGAGTGACCATCGTTTGCTTTCTACAAACTTTTAAGCCACTAAGGAAATGTCTGAGCACGACCACCCTTTCACGAAGGCACCGGTTTTAATCCAGTGGACTTTCCAGTTTCGAGTATCGTACTCTGTCTGCAAACCGAAACACTTCATATCAACTTTGATTGTGGTTTCTGCTGTGACAGCTCCACAGTGGGTAGTGCCGGTGTGATGCTGTTTTAGAATTGGTTATACAGACCCTGCTCGAAACACATACGTGTGAACTTGATTCAATGTTTCTTCGGCATCTTGACATTTAAACTTGTGTAACCCTACAGTAATAGTGTAAGTAGAAGTGGTCGCATTCGATATTCTATTACGTCAGTTGATCTTTAGTATTCGTTTATCAATCGCCAAATCTTTTCAAGTATCATTCAAGGAGACGAGTGTGATCGCTGGTAAAGATATCAAGGCACCTCAAAAGACATGAGTCCCCTAACAGTGCGAAAGCGTACATGTATTCGATTGATTGTATACAACTGTTAAAGTGGAACATAGTTTCTGAGGCTTGATTTTCCATCTCTTAGCTACTACATTCGAAAGACTCAGCAGATAACTAGAACATCTTGTGAAGTAGATACCATGTGGGCGAATAGATACAAGAACTGCACTAAATGCGGCATTTATCCTTTGGTACAAAGGCAGGTTGAGTCTGGTGAACCACAATTTTTCGAGTATTTCATACCGTGTCATACAGGCATCTTCAAGAGTACATTCAAACATCTATGAACACTCAAATAGATAGTTGCATGGAAACTAAAGCAAAAAAGTTTTTTTAATAGGAATGAGTGCTGTTTGGGTCTGCATCACAAGTTTTTGGTTGAAATATGAACAAATGAGAAAATTTGGAACAGCCATATAGCCATTTTGCCAAAACTCATATTTTTAAGTTGTCTCAGCCAGTGGAATTCGAGGCGGTATATTCCTCAGTAAGGGAGTAGAGACGCGCACATACCAGTCATTTCAATTTATCCAGGTTCTTTTTGCTGTCGTAGCGTGTCCTCTGCAAGCTTTATTCCTTACGTGACCATCGCACACGAACATTTTGAAGGCAGTTGCTTCCTTTACTTTGCAGGTAATAAAACCATTTGAAAAGAAGAAACAGTTAAATGGTCACTTCATATTTTGATAACATGAACAGTAGTGAGATATCCAAATTATTAAGTAATCCGACAAAATCAGAATTCAAATGCAATTATCCAGATGTAAGGGGACGTTTACAGAAATTCGGCATGTAACTGTTCTATCATCACATGGAAGCACTGATCAGTGCCAACTCAATGGGTTCCATATCAACAGATGGCAACATAAAAGTTAGCCAAGGTAACTACAGGCAAGCAGAAATTGGTATGCAAAATTGTCCGATGGTCATTGGGTGCACACATTTAGCTTATTCGCTAGCTGGTTACCTCAGTTTTACTCTGAGCCCTTATCTGTCTCCGATCACTTGCTCGATTAGCAGTTGTGCAAACATTTAGCAAACGATCATTCGTGTGTGACGCTTTGACAGGAAAGATCAGTTTATCTGGAGCCCATTGCTACGGCAAGGAGCACCTAAGGATACATTGATCAAAGCAATTGTGGAACAAAAATGAAATGAGTATCTGAGTTCACAGATATGATTAAGAGATAGTTTGCTTTCTATATAACCGAGGTCAGTACACGTCGTAGACGTACAGCGATAAACAGCGGAGAAAATCCTCCGTGATCAGTTAGACAATGTTTCCTGAACCAAATTCGGTTCAGATTTTCGAAAGTTTATTCTGTCGTTTCAGTCAGCAGGATGATCAATAAATCCCCAATTCTGTGTCCACCTTCCCAAGCGAAAAAATGGTATCACATACTGAAATTGAATCCCCGTGTTTGATAACAAATACGGATAACCCATCTGATTCAGCAGTCCGGTGCCATTTACCTTTTTTAATTCTTACTTTTATTGAATGTATGGTGATACAACTTTCAGGAAGTGGGAAGCGGCCAATCAAAGGGCTGCCATACAACACATAATGGGAACAGTCAGGTGTTAATGATGAGATTCGAACATACGTCCTTGGGGTCACCACCATCAGTCTGATAATCTTTGTAGTGAGCAGGTCGGATATTCATCTGTGATACTGTTTTTTTTTAAATTTTTGGTGATAGCCACATCATTCTTCAGGAAATCTTGCTCGTATCTACAACCGTATTTCTGTGTATACGGTGGTGAAAGGTTTACTCCTGTATTTTCTAATGTAAACCCGACTTTCCGAGACAGATTAGGCCAGGATCGGCAGAGTAACTGTACAAATTCCTGAGGACAATGATTTAAAAATCGAGTTACTGACCGCTTCGGTTGGCACTAGATTATGTTCATGAATGGTTTCCGGAAGACTCGATGGTACTCTTTGTGTCATCCACAAGGAGTCATATTGGTGTTGGCAAAGTGAACCACAGTTGCACTTGAAATGGTTCTTCTCGTGACGTTTAGTGTTCCTTAATTCTTGGCGATTTCTGTCCACTGTTTTACCTACCAATCTTCACAAGTATGAGCAGAGAAAACAGTCAGCCATCACTTAACCGGCGATTCATGTTCCTTGTTCACGGAACTCACCAATTGGTCTACATATCTGGTGTATATAAAGCCAAAGGGAAGGTTGGAGTAATCACCCTTTCTAAACGTCGCTTCTCTAATTCGCTATCATAATTGAACTAAGAAATAAAGCTCTGTTCCAGTTGCCGTGGTGTGATATTCGACATTTCTCTGGAAAATTATTAATTCTTGATAGTCATCGCGCAGAAGAAATCTATTACGGTTTTCTTACTTATGGTTGAGCCTATCTTGCGAGTGGGTTCCTCCAACTTCTTTCGGAAGGGATTAAATCAGGATCTATTAACATTTATTCAGTACGGATTAGGTAAAATATTTCTACTCTGTGGTCCTATTTGGTTTTAGTATATCGATTGCTTGTAACTATCATGATCAAATCATATCAAGGAATGGAACCCGTCTTCCAGATATGTTTCTGATGCGAAGTTTATGGAACTCTGAGCTTTGTTGAATGTTTCTAACAACGGGGGTTTGGAGTTGCCGTTTATTAGGATCAACATTTTATCCCATAGATATATATAAATATATACACGTATTATCGTTTGACAACGAGTCCTAGTCTTGATCGAAACGTCACAATAAATACTACCGCTCATTGCTCGCCTTCTCCTTTTCACTATATATATATATATATATATATATATATATATATATATATCCTCAACAGCGCTAGGGAAGCAATGGTGTCGCAGATCTCCTTATTCTCAAGCCACTCAAAGAGGACAGTTACCTAAAAGAAGTCCCGCTGTTTATCGATTTGTATCTTCATCGAATTGAATTTGGACGTGACAATTTACCATCCATTAATAAATAGTTCCACGTGACGCCGTGGATGCCAAAGTCGAGTCCCTTTGTTTTGGCGTAATCGTGTAAATATATAATAGATTAAACGGTGGCACTTATATGATAGCTGATCGAAAGTGCCGATTGTTTACTTACTCTATCATACAAATTTTGATCGATAATCTGTTGGTGAACCAGCCGAATCAAATAGTCAACGAAACAGCTGTTCATGTTTTCAGCTGGAGTAAACATTAAGTGAACAGATGAACTACAGAGACACTTATTTTTCCTCTGAATCTAAACCTGTTGCATTTACTGAATAGAGAGAGAACAATAAAAATTAATTTTCATCGATTGCTTGATTGGAGATCACATTTAGGAGGCGCTTGGAGTGGTCCACATTGCCCCCGGGTATTCTTGTGAATGGAAGGGGACTTTTGTCATCAATTGCGTTTCGAAATACAGTCGATTCAATAAGGTCATTGAAGCATGAAGTGAGCATATTGATCAATGATGCAAGTTGTGGTTGGGAGAACAACAGCAGATGATAACGGTGAGCGCACTGAGTGCTACCACGATCGTCGATATTTACTGAGCATAGTCCTATGGGGTTGTTTACACTGCGAACACAAGACATAGATAGATATATTTGATCTATGAAGTCTCACGAAAGTCAGAGAAAACGTGAACCAAAAATCTCGAGAGCAATGCACATTTTAATCGATTACAAGCAGCAACCATTGAACCAATCATAAAATGTTACCTTTCAACTTTAGTACCTCAAAGTTAGTGAAATTCCGCGTGCGTAGTCGTGCCGTCGTTAGATTGTGTACCTCACCGAAATCACATAAATATCTCAAATTAGACACCGCATTGTGAATGAACTCCGCTCGTAAATCAGCACAGTCACGTCTTGATTTGAACTCGAAATGGAAACGCAAATGAAATGAAGAAGAGTAATTGCCAAAGAATGAACACCGCGAAGTAGCACACTGGCACGGCCAAGCGATTAGTAGAGGTGTATCCACTGCCAGCACTAGACTCTGAAAACATACTATCATATGGAGCTGATTTATGCCTAGTTTTTATGGCTCTCCAAGGATCAACAGGCCGATATATTTATCACAACCCATACTGGGAATGATCATTGATCAGACTAAATTTGTTCCGAAGGGAAAAAAATTTGATGGGGCTGTGTGTGACGGTTGCAGAATTCTTTATTGTAAAAGCGTGCCGTTCGAGCTGAAGTTTCATCCAACTGCTCAAATAGCTGGTAGCTAGCCTATGGGATACATGCCTTTTCCAAAATTTCGTCTGAGGTAAACCTGCGGTTAGGATGTCATCGATTGGGTTTCAGCCCATCGTGACCAGCAAGTATGCGCTCTTCCTAAGTGTTTGGCTTAGCTTAGAGGTCTTTCAATGAAGGACATGACAACGGGCTAACCCATGCCCGCCCATTCGTTGATCAACGCGTGGATATTCAATTGGTAGACCGGTGCACGATCAGTTGGTTCGGTTAAGGCGGCCACATTCGACCACAACATGAGTGACCAATCTGAGTGGGCCGTAGGTTATTAAACGATTGGACGTAGCGGCACGTTCCCGAAGTGGATTAGGGCAATTTATAGCCTCATCCGTGCATTTAAATGAATTAACCATATTCTGGAGGACTTTCAACTCTTTTGGGACCTGTGATAAATGCGTGAACGAGACTCCCTATTGATTGAAGAAGGTTCTCTTAATTCCCAAGTACCATCGAAACCAGTTTTTTCTCCAGAAGCACCGCAAGATGAGAGCTATGTTCACATTTGACTTTCCAACGTTGAAACAAACGTAATAACGTCTTAACACAAGCCCCATCTTTCAGTATACCAGACGATTCGTAATGAAAACCTCACCGTATTTTCAACCCATTCATAGGAACCATTGATGAGCGATATCAATAACTTCCCCGAAATTGCATTCCATCTTTTGGTGATGCTTCGTTTTGCGCGGTGAGCTACTAGAACGTTCTTGCAATGAGGACTCATTGGAAAGAACTTGGTAACAAATCTCTGTATCTCCATTAAGGAAACAAAATCACTTTTATGTATGTCCTGTTGTTTCGGTTCTGGCGAAATGAAGCCTCGGTCGGATGTGGGTCATGATGTAAATAGAGCGATGGCTATTGTTCAACCATTAACGCTTTTGTCAACAGATCGTTTCCACGAAACAAGTTGAACTCAATCAAATTTGAATACCACTCAGTGCCTATCATCCCACCTCCTACACGCATATATATATATATAAACAACAATCAACATCGTTTTTTACCAAACTGTCATATATATATATATATCGTGCATGATTTTACAGCGATCGATCAAAATATTTTGTTTTCAGGCAATACCTCGCTTTCAAGATAGTCAATATCTTTTTTTCTACAGACGGTTGTTTTTTAAGCTGCACACTCGAATGTTGCGTTGATTAAAAACGGAATAAGCTTCCAGTCCGAAAATTCTTTCATAATTTTTTTCTTTCTTCTCAGGTGAAATAGGTTGCAACGCAGACTTCCTTGTTACCAGCTTCTCACATCTTTCGTGCAACGCTCTCATCCCCATGCATATATGATGCATCACGAGAATGTTATTACAATGTCTTATTTCTGAATCCGCAATTTTTATTAAAAAAAATCACCCTGCAATAGTCTTTATGATCCGTGATTTACTTGTAAGTGGACCAGGCCGAAGCGGGTGAATTTTCTTAGGATTTACAACCGAGACCTTCAGTTCAAACTTTATCTGCGAGGTGGCGGTTTGTTGAGAAAATCTAAATCCATGGCGAGGGCTGATCAGTTCTTCAGATCATGTGTGCTTCGAACGGAGTGAAACGTTCAAGGTGTCGAGTAAACCTCGACGTCTACTCGGACCAGCGACCAGTTTGTGCATCTCTTGTTTCGTTGGGTAATGTGTTTTTAGCATACAGTTTACTAGGTCAACTGCCAGTGAATCACTTAACCAGCTACAACTCCACCTCACCTTTTTGGTGGAAAACCCCTACAACACCAGGAACTTGAATATGGGTTACTCATCAATGTCTGTCTGTACGCGAAAATGCCGTCACTTCTTCGAAAGGCAGGAAGGCCCCTGAAGAAGACAGGACACCACCAGAGCCATTCGGAGCTTGCCTACCACTTCTCATCTATTCACTACACTCCCTTTTCCACTTTATTTGAGAAAAAGAAGTTTTCCCAAAAGACTGTGCAACTTCAACCTGTCCCTGTTCCAAAAAGGGTGACAGACCAAGATGCGAAAGTTAGAGGGGTATTAGCCTCATTGATATTGGGGCCCAATTGTTTGCAGTGATCCTGCTTAACCAATTCGCAGTCGTCAGAGATGCCCGCCCGAATTAAAGGGAGTTTGGCAGAGAAAGAGTATGTGTTCAACAACTGTTTGCTCTCTGTAAGATTCTAGAACACCTCTGCAAGTTCCGAAAATCTGCCAAAGCATGTTTCATCAACTTCCGCGCTGTCTTTGACTCTGTCGATAAAGAATCCTGTGGTCCAACAGGATACCCGAGAAGTTCATCAAGCTTTTAAAGTCATACAACTCAGTCACCCGGGCATGGATCGGTACCTACGGAGAAGAGTCTACAGAGTTTATCCTAAGCTCTGGAGTCAGGCGAGGTTGTCCCCTATCGCCGATGTTATTCAATTACACCTTAGATCGGATAATAAGACAAGCACTCATTAACTACCTCGTAGTGTAGCTTGGCCGATGTACATGTACTGCATCCCCCGAGTTTACGGATGATGTAGTCCTACTTGGGGACATAATGGGCAACCTCCAACCTGCTGTAAATTGAGTTAATCAGTTTGCTCAGACCATTGGACTGAAGATCAACACGTCGAAAACCAACATATCTTTGACCGAAACTTCTGCCACAACACAACCACTGATGATTAAAGGGGAGTTTGTCGAATTAACCTAAATTTTCGCGTATCTTGGCTCTACAATCAGACCAAATGGTCAGGCTGAGGACGGGATCCAAATTCGTATAGATGGAACTGGAAAACTTTTCCTGCAACACAGACCATTGTGGAACCGACAAGAAATAAGCCTAAATACTGATATTCTGGTTTACCAGGCGTCCAGCCACCTCGTCCTCATTTATGCTTGTGAAACATGGCCAAAAACAGTACACGAGAGGCGAAAGCTCGAGGTCTTTGACCATTGCTGCTTACGCTGGATCTTAAAGCCTAATTGAAGATATCGTGTCCCTAATGAGGAGGTTCACCGGCGCTGTCCGAACATCGACAAACTTTCAAAAATCCTACGATGCCGGCATCTCCCGTGCTTTGGTCACGTACTCCGAAGGCCCAATACTCAACCATCGCAGCAGCTTGTAGCTCATGCACCGTGCCGTGGATGGTGTTTCCGACTTGGTGATCAACTGAGGACCTGAAGAATTACGGTCAATGCGGATTTTGAATTACTGGGCCTCCAATCGGTACATGGAATGTTTAGGTGAAACCAGAACTGGGTCTCACAATGCGCCAAGCTTGCCGCCTATTGTCATGCCTGGATTGCCATCATTAGAGACATCCAAGAAACAGACTCATCCACCCGCAGGAGTTAGTCGCTTAAAAGTTTAAAGGTAAGTGTATTTGAGACGTTTAATCTTCAAGGAACATTTCGCTAGGTGCAAGGGAAGCACGAGCGGTCCAAACCCTAGATACATCGCTGACCATCCTGACGTTTCACAGACACTTCATGCGAAAGCAGAAATTTACCCGTTTATTTTAGTCACATTTACTTTACAACTTTGCGAAGGAACCAGCGAGGTTTNTCGGTCTTGAACTGGGTTTCTCCAAACGAGGAATTGATAGCGGAAACAATTTCTACTACAACACCATTAGGGCGTAGTGACCATTCAGTATTGTTGTCTGACTTCATTTTCTCTGTCTTAATCAAATTTCCACAGTTAAATCTTGTGCGTTCATCGATTACATCAAAATTAAGATTTTGATGCAGGACTTTCAATGGGTTTCCATAAACAAGCAGTGTGATCCCCTGGTATCCCGGAAAGAAATGAATTATCTCCTGGAGGTGATGACGAGCACGGCCAAGATGGAACCTAACCAACTGGAATC
>UZAN01040491.1:0-10571 GCA_900618425.1 Echinostoma caproni | reverse complement strand
TCTATTGTTGCAGATGGTTCATTAGAAGATACAAATTATTATACTCACTGTAACATGAGTTTTGTCTCAAGCGATCACGTACCACAAATTTGTTTCTGGTCCGAGAAGAATGGACAAAAGAAGATTACCATGGTGATTTAGTGGACGCAGTGTACCTTGACTTCTCCAATGTATTTGACCGTGTGAACCACAAAATACTACTGGGGGAAGTTTAAACCTATGGGAACCAAAGATTTGCACTAGGTTGGATCGAAGCATTTTTTCGACAGTGCGTCATGGAAGCTAGGGGTTTTGGATAACTATCTGGTCCTATCACCGTAACCTGAGGGGTTCCATATGGATTAGTGCTTTATGTTCAAGTCTTTTTAGTAATCATAAACGATCTAAACGACGTTCTGGGACCACAAGCGTGACTGCTTGCGGGTGATGCGAACATGTAGAAGTCATTGACTAAACCTGAGGACTCGCTGACACTTCAGCGAACACGCGGTGCTGCTCCGATGCATCGAAATGTACGATCGTGCCCTTGGCTAAAGACTCGGTTTCAGTACCTCCTGGGATATCAACAACTTCCATACACCTCGACTGAGAGGGATCTCAATGTCATCTTTCATGGCAACCTAATCTGATCTATCAACTGTCCCAGAGTTCTATCCCCAACTTCAAGCAATTCTGGTTTATTGAAGGTAGTTTTTGAAAGATTTGAACCTGTTCTGTTCCGATTTTTGTTATCAGCCTACATTCGGCTTCACACAGAGTAACCCATCCAAACCTCAAATCCATAACTGCAACGCAGTCGCAGGATTTGGGAACATCCACAAAGAATGACTATCAAAAAGGTCAAGACCTGCGTGGAAAGACTATACCTTTTGCAATTCAAGTTGTCCCAATATCATATGAAGATGTCCGGGAACCATTTGTAGTTGTCTGACCATTATTTCAAGATGTTTGGCGATTATTTCAAGTTGTCCCAGTATCATTTCAAGATGTCGCATTGACCTCACCGGTGCTGACAGGCTTCCCAGCGATGTCTGGATGACTACTGATTTCTCTACCTCCCGTTGAATTGCTGGGGCCGATTGTGGGACGGGCTTCGGTCAGACACGCCTCAATTCCCATGACATACATATAGGTTATCTAGCTAGTACGCGTACGCTCTGTGTGTTTGTGCGTATGCGTGTGTGTGTGTGTTTGTCCTCCCTCCGCTGATACCAGTGAATCATGAGCGATCAACGCTTGAGCCATTGCTTACCTCCATTACATGATGCTGCCATAGAATATATAAGCTACACCTCAAGCGGCTGCACTGGGACACCAATAGATCATACTCGATCGATATACATATCAGCGTTGATCAGATTCATATCCAATTTGTTCGACACTTTCAGGTCATAATCCATCTCTGTGACACCACCACAGAAGCACCTTCCAGAAATAAACAATCAAAATAATCATTTGGGCCATATTTTTGGAACGGAATGAGATATCTCTATAAGATCAACTGCAATAGAAATAACGTAATGATGGCTGTCGAAAGATGTCATAGTTTTTGTAGCAGTTATGGAGTTTTATAAGAAAATGCTTGTTTTAAAACTGGAATATTTCTATAATCCATTTTTCTGAGTATGGGCTCTGAATTCGATATTCTTTATCGATGAAATCATATATTATTACCTACACAGCTCCATCACACAAAGTAAAACGGGTAACCGGGGAGACGCCGGCATCGTAGGATTTTTGAAAGTTTGTCGATGTTCGGACAGCGCCGGTGAACCTCCTCATTAGGGACACGATATCTTCAATTAGGCTTTAAGATCCAGCGTAAGCAGCAATGGTCAAAGACCTCGAGCTTTCTTCTATCTTGTACTCTTATCGGATCCGTAGGGGTATTCTTTCAGATCAGTGCTCAAAAACTGTCGAATGGAATGCGGTCGTCATTTCTTTGTCATCGGAGTGTGCGGTACTAATAATTCCCTTCCACCTCACGTTTTTTCTGTTTCTTTGATACAGAAAACTGTATAAATCCTTATCATGTCTTAACTTTCGACATCTACCGGAGAACACTAAATAATGACATTTTGTAACGTTTCTCATCTCTCTGTGATAAGTCAGTGGACCCAAATGTGTGGAAAATTTCTATGGGACAAGAAAAGCAACCACTTGTAAGTAGGTCCCACAATAAAACTGCCTAGAAAGGTTCATAGAAAGCATCTTACAGTAAATCTCCTGCCAACTAAATGTTTTGTTTTATTGAATTCCATCTACTCAACGCTGATAGTTTCACTATTATTAGTGTTGATGCAGAATTATCCAGGAAGATGAACATTTTTAAACGATCGATCGATTTTGTAATCCACAAGGAGCACCATGGAATGAGGGTTATCATTTTGAAGTCAACGGTCATCGGAGTCGTGGCCTTGAGAGCTCGTTCACTGATATGATAAAAGTTTCGTAGCTGGTTATTTATGAATCGGTGGGCATCATTTCAGTGGTAATGCTCGATGATCCGGCCCATTTTCACCTGATAAGCGATCTCTCTGTAACCAAAGACCACAAATGCCCCTAAAGCATATGGTAAGTTATGCGAATATCGCCCACCGTTAACTAAAGCCTTTAACCTCAACCTGTTGCCTTCAGACCACTTTTGCCGCTTGTATGTGGAAGGGCTCAAGGTATACTCTTGAAAAACAAGAAATCCGTTTAGAACTGGAAACAGCACCTTTTGCCATGGATTCTTTCATAAGGGCGACTTATCCTTGCATTGGACATAGTTGACCCAAAATTGACTAAGTAACAGTACTTGTGCAGTGGGGTGAAACCAGTGATGTTTCAAAAGGTTTTAGACTAACTCAGGTCTGACTTCCGAATTTTCGTACTTTTCTGTAAATCGGTGGCATTGGTAGCGGAAAACTTTTGTTTCGTATTCCTCAGACCTTTAAATGTCACAAGAAACCAGGAATACGCGAAAAGTGGTTTGAGCAGAACTGTAGTCAAGACAATTTGGATATCTTTTCATCTGAAAATGTCTACTTAATAAGATGAGAACTATTTTAATAAAATGCTTTAATTGGATGAACAATAGAAGGAACGTACCTGGATATGTCAGTTTACTGTTCCACTATGTACATGAACAACTCAGGTCCTGGGACTTGAGGAGGTAATGAGTCCATGAGACGCGTTTGGTGTCTAGTTGGTCAACAACCAAAAAGGTTTAGTTGTTGGACGATGATGTTGGATTTCGATCTCCGAATCATACAAGATGTTCCCTAAAAATCAAACAAATGCATCCAAACACTTCTATTCAGTCTTGTTCATTCGATTTGCGGAAACGTTTTGAGATTTTTTTTCCTCATCCTGCAAGTTATACAAGGATGAATTCGAAAATACTCTGTTGAACTCTTTGCGCGTAATAATGGTCATCTTTTTGATGAACTATTTACTGTCAATTCAAACATGCCTATATCACTTTGAGTGCAAGAATCTGTTTCACGCGAATTTTAAAACTTTCTAGGTAGTGTTGTCCTGAATAACCTGTGTCGTATGAACAGTTGCAACATATCCAAAACCTATGCAGCTGGAAATACTGCCTGATTGTGTCTGAATTTTGCACGAGGTCATTAGTATTTCCAATTTCGATTCGTGTCGGTTCATTTAAGAGTGAATATGCGGACAATGTTTGTGATAACCAACAAAGAGCACTGGACAGCTGTTTCATCCTGTTTGGGACTTTTCAGCAGTGCGTACTTTTTTTGTCCTTGTGAGGACTCGAGCCTTGATTCCTCGGGCTGCTACTTCAAACCCTTACCCTTGAGCTGCACGCTCGACGGTTATCACCTTGTGCATTTCCATCGAATTTAAATGCATACAAACAGTGGGGAATTAACGATCTCCCATGGAGTGAACCCTACAACCAAAATCATCAACAGTGCCTGGTGCCCGTGAAAAACCGAATAGGCCAATCCAAGCATTCATCATCTAAATGTGGACAATCTTTCCTTTCAGTCAATTACCGCATTTCGATTAACCGCAATGGGTGAATTGCAATCCCTGCTCTGAGACGGTTTTACTTATTTCCAATGTGGGGATGGATTGAACAAATTTCATGAACTAGACAAAAGGTTAACATTTTCAGAGA
The DNA here is from genome assembly GCA_900618425.1 of Echinostoma caproni. Taxonomy (NCBI): domain Eukaryota; kingdom Metazoa; phylum Platyhelminthes; class Trematoda; order Plagiorchiida; family Echinostomatidae; genus Echinostoma; species Echinostoma caproni. The sequence continues at coordinate 6,436 of UZAN01040491.1, read as the reverse complement.
CACAGATTGTTGCATTTCAATGTGTCGCAACCAGATCAGTTCTGTCGGGTGTACGTCAATCTTAAACGTGTCGAAGCGCACCCACAAATCGCTTTCTCGTGACAAAACTATATCGTTCAGCCTCAATAACTGGTGAACAAGAGAGCGAATAATATAATTTTCAGAAAATAACGTGTGTATTATTTTCGAACTGATATACTGGTTCTACTTCAAAAGGGACGAATTTGTAATCAGAATGTGTGGTTATCTTTATTTACCTTCTGTTTTTCATCCACCTTTCAGAGACGCAGTATTAGTTAGCGGGTTGAAAACAAATCCTGCTCTTCCGACTACTTCAAATAGAAGTTGGCAGGCTTAACTGGCTGTATACGCATTTTCGTTTGCCAAAGCTTATGGTTTGCCAAACCAGCTACACCGGAAGTGTCGAATTTTAAAGTACGCGTAAACTGAGCTGCGCTAACGGGCAGATAGATGCCTTTAGATGAAAACAGCTTTTCAAGGTCACTCAGACCGGATGTCGTTGTTTGGTTGATTGTGCACATCTGCGGAGTTTCCGTCACGTTGAGGTAACCGGTTTAGCAATTAGTGAACCTGTGTTCAATACCATGACTAAAGTACTAACTCTCACTCTTATGTGACTAAATCCTGCGTGCGGATGAGTCGACTTCATGGATATCTCCGATCATGGTCACCTGGGCCCGACGATCCGAGGATAGGTCAGCGCAGAGTTAGAGTGAATGAGGATTCCGGTCCGGGAACCGTACATTTTATGCAAACCTAAGAACTCGATGTCAGTTCAGATTTTGGTGATACACGTCTTAAATTGGTCTCATCGTAGTTGTAAAAGATTTGTGAATCCTTTATTACCCAAACTTTAACATTTACCCATTTTGCGCTACACCATATCCCAACTCGTTGCGCTCTATACGAGACCTGAAATTTATATGCTTTCCCTCTTTTTCTATTTCTGTTTAACTGCATTACCGCCCTTTATAATTGTTGATTTTATAATTCTGACCTTGACGCGCTAGTTAAATCGACGTCGTGTCAATCTGGTCGTGAGTACCTATTTTATATATATATTTGATACTGTAATTATTTATAGAACCACGTTCAATATTATTACTGCTTCCCAAAGCCTTTTTTCTGCTCATACCGTGCGTTTAGTCTAGATTCACAGGATCGCTGTTTACTGCTAGCTGCCGTCGTTGGACTCAGCTCATTTGTCCTACTTTACGCGTTGTTTTCCTGCAGTTAACTGTGTATGTTTCACAGAGTTCTTAAGCGCAATTCAAATTTCGTCGTACGTTATATCTGTTATCGTTCCCGTAACAGTAGTCATTCAGATATAACAGTGCATTGAAGCAAGGTGCAGTTTCAGAAGTGCAGTCGACGGCGTGCTGAGGACGTGATCGAACCACTACAAACATTTTACTCACAGGAAAGCATGCAGACGTTTTATGTTGATGCAGCATCTCTGAAAATCTTTTTGGGAATCCAATCTTATTTTAATTATGCAACGTAAATATCAGCGATCGTAGACTCGTTGTGCTTTGGTGTCCTCAGCGGCAAGTGGTCATTTTTCACATTACTAAATGAAATCGGGCAACAGCCTTGGTTTTTAGGTGTCTGTCGCAACGGCTTTACGGCGAATTTCGTGGTTGCAGGTGGCCTATTCCAGCCCTGTCGGCACCAATTTAGATATCCTCCTTGACCTTCCTCCTTGTTGTTGCAGTCTTCCCAAGATTTTTGAAGACAGGCACCGTTTCTCCTGCATACCGCCGACCAAGACATGAAAGGGTGTGGATCACAGTAAAAAAGAATCTTAGTCTTCAAGCTACCGATCTCTTAATCAGCCTCTTTGTCGAGAATTCCGATTCGACTCAGTATTCGCCGAAATTTCATGTAACCAGTTCACTTTAATATTTTCATGGAGCACGTAGTAGTATTAAGATCACGGGACACGTTGAATTCAATTGATTTGTGGGAATGTATTCCGACCACGTTTGGTTTCAAGGGTGACAGGTGTGGGAACAAAAGAGCATAAATAAAGGTAAGTTAATAGGCAGAGTCAGTGTCACAAAACCCGAACGTGGGGAGCAGGAGTTGGTTATCACCAATGGAGAACAGTCAGACAAATTTGTTGCAATCTATTAGATTATGTTTATGTGATGAATTCGTCCTGTCAGTGAGGCGGCACTGAAAAGCTGGGAAGAACTGTAATAGGTCTTTCGTCCTGGTTGGGTGACATCAGCAAGGGGATCCATCGACCCAACTGGGGAGTCGAACCAGAGAGCTCACAGGAGAATAATCATTATTTATAAAAAAATTTCAAATTTTGAAATGATTTCATTTTTCGTCCTTACGCATACGGAAATCAAGTGATTGTATCACAACAAACGGGACAAGAACAATGAAGGCTAATATCAGAATAGAAATAAAAATTTATCAATAAGTTCAAGTGAACCATACTACATTAGATAGTTCCGAATTGAAGGTAGACCAGTGGCACCTCAACTAGGAGTTTTAATTTTTGACTAACAAAATTGTGAGCACTCTGCACATCTTTTCACTATCTGAATAGCAGTTTTCCATAAAGAGACAGCTGCACTTGCAGCTTTTAAAGTATGATTGAGGTTTAACTATGACAGGTTGTATCCTCACTATTGTTATATGTATATATTTCATCGGCGAGAAACATTTGTTCTCCAGATGCACTGAAGGAGGAAGATTTCCTAAGGGGAACATTGCTAAAGAATGGTTACCCAGAAAGGTTTATAGATATTCACAGTAAACCATTTCCAAAAGGTAACTCATCCGGAAAACTTGAGTAAAAAGGCCATATACATTCAAAGGTGATCGCATTTACAATGATGTGCGCCAGAATTTGAGGTCAGCTCTAAACCGTACATTCCCAGCTGCTCAACTCAGACTCATCACCTACACTCATGGAATGGATTTGGACAAACGTAAACATGGCTGGCAAATCAGTTCCGTCTCACACACTGTATACCAGTTCACCTACAGTTGTGGTGATGCATAGGTAGATACATAGGTAGAACAAACCGTCAGCTGTCACACCGGATGGCCAAACATATTCCAAAGTGGTTGGTGAAATCGATGACGCAACCGATAAATGATAGCCAAGTGATTACAATAAATCCAGGATTATCTGTTGCAAAACATGTCATGGCAACAAGACACACAGTTGATCCCAGTTCGTCTTTCAAACCACTATTACATAATCGAAATGCTAAACTTTTGGCGATTAGTGATGCTCAAATAGTTGTTTGGCAGATTTGAAGTTTGTATGTCGATTGTGAAAAGTTAGTTTTGCACTGCGTATTCGATTACATCACCCAACCTTGTGCGCACAGGAATTTTTGATACAATCAATCCACCTACCGTGGAGTTGACCTTCTACTTCTAAATTTAGTAACCTTTGTATGCTTGTACACGTTTGTTTACCATAATTGATTAATCCCATGTGCTATATATGTGCCTGTTTGTTTTAAGTCAGCGACTGAGAAGATTAGACGAAATGTTAACAACTCGCGACATTTGTCTTCTTTCTGTTTTGATGAAATGGATAAGGGGAACTCAATGCTTCAAATATATATATATATATATATATATATATGCTCACTATTGCAAAGGTAAAAATCTTGTGATACCGGTTGTGTCACCAAATATACGAAATGCTTTCCTCACACCTAAATGGTAAATTGCTCATAATCATGCTGTAATAAAAAATTATTGCCCTGTTCATCTTGTTTCACCGACCGCAATAATGAATGGACCGGCTGAGAGCCTGGCGCAATCCTACATCGTCTGATTTCCCTGTGGATCAAGCTGAGTAGATCGACCCACTGGACGCCTGGCGAATTGTATCTGAGAGCATCATCCAGAACCGTAGGCTAGGAAAGGAGCAACTGTGATCGCTGCGCATATAGATGAAATAGATCACTTGGCTAATCCGACTGAATCATTCGTGAGTTGCCAGCAGAGTTCATAGGTCATCCACTATTCATCTCTAAGGCGATCGCGATTTCACTGTACGATTCCCTTTCTGTGCGTTCGAAGCTAACATGTTAGAGGTATGAAATTGCTACGAGTAAGGATGAGGCATCTGTCCGACTTTCCTCTTTGATCACCACACACAACTTTCCATTAAGTACAGGCGCACGTGAAACAACCCATGAAAATTCCCCCAGTAAGACAATATGATTTGGTTTGTTCTAGTTTTCAGTTCTTCGGTCAGTGTGCCTTTGATAGTGGTTCGGAAACATGAACGGGAGGTATCCTAGATAGAGACTGTATGAGTGCGCAGGTGCAGAATCTGACGAACTCAGCCGCGGTTCCAGGGGACCATACCGTGCTACAATCAGTTCATCGTTGTGATTGGATTACGTTCTTCTACTGAAACTGTACTGGTGAAAAGAACAATTTGTACGTGTTCTCATCGAACCATGTTTTTAGTCTCTAATTAGCTACTGCTAGTCAATCGCAATTTTTAACTGGATATCCGGTTATCTTCGTAATCTCGCACCAATTTCAGCAATTTATCTAATTTTTTTCCAGATATTCACTGTTCCATGAAAACAAGCTGAGTGTGAAAGTGGCGTTCTGTTAGAATCAAACGAGTGTGTTTGTGTGTGTATGCATGTGCGTGTGCACCAGTGTCTGTTACCAAATCGTTATTTTTTCGCAAATTAGCAATTTCACCCCCTCGGTTCTTGTTGTCCCCCTAACGCAGCGAATGATAACGGTGACAGAAGTGATTAAACGTACGATCGAGTGCCTACAAGAAACGATACCAATTCGAGCCCCAACAACGAGAAACCCAGCTGATCCAATCAACTCGGAAGGAACAAAGGATATAAACCTACATGCGAAGTTGCACATCACTCGAAGTCGAAAGGCGGATTGGACAACGAAGTCATCTGTTTACATGAACTTACCGGGTTGATCCGTGGTAACCTTGCACTTTAGCTCAATAGTTCCAACTATGTGACCGAACTGGCAAACCGGGTTTGATAAAAAGACCTTTTTAAGGGGGATAAAGATCGGAATTTTATAAAGATGCGTCGAAAAATTTCTTTCTAAGGATTAAGGTGATGTCTCCCATCATCAGTTGAAGCTTTTTTATGTTTTATACAATAGTCTCGCTTTTACCCCATTGAATGATTAATCTTCTTTTCACTTTCGGCCAAAACCAACACGTCTCGTCCGGGTAGAACAGCATGTCGAAGATAGTTCGACTTATCTCTCCTCCCCTCCCCCTCCCACATTTGTTTGTGTTGTTCTTCCTTCGTTATCGGTTTACCGGTCAAGTTTTATCGCCTATAGTTTGTCCAAAATGACCACATCTGTGTTACGATATAGTAGCACTGCATGAACACCCGTTCTTCTTGTACCATAAGAAATGCAACCATATTCGAGTACAGTTTGTTTGTATGCAATATTCGCAACCAAGCAGTCACGTATTGATCGGTCATGCTTTCTGGAGGATTGAAATAGGTCGTAAATAATGGCACGACTGTCAGACGACAACTAATACTAATACTGCTTCTACTACCACTAGTGCTACTGTGTACATTGTAACGAAATCGTGATTCGCCTTCTCTCAACCCCCCTCCCCCCTCACCCACCAACACAAACCCGCCCGCCTTCCATTCCCCAAACAAGCATATATGCACACGATAGTTACATATGCCTGGACGAGCTCAACTCGCCGACCAGAGATGTGTACACACACACACACACACACACACACACACATCTTGCTGGGCATTTGTGTACGCGCATGCACAAGTACAAAAACACGAACTTCCTCACACCGCGTATGACACACACGGAAAAAGACAAACGGCACAAAGTTTCGCCCAGCTTTTCGCATATTATGCCCCAAAATTATCCCGAATCACCTCTGCGGGTGCAACAGTCTCGACAAACCGTGTCTGTTGTGCATTGCCTATCTCTGAGCGTTATCTCCCGGTCTGACTCGAGATTGTTCTACCTACTTAAATCCCAGAGCGGCAAAACAATAAGAAGAGCTAAAGATCAGATGGTTTACGAGGTTTCGTGTCAAGGACTCGTTAGATTGTCTCTTGCCAGTTTTCTCCTCCAGGGAATCCAAGAGGTATCATATTCTTACACACAAAGACTCCGAAATTAATAGTTGACCTTTCTGTGCATTCAAAATTCTAACATTTCCAAATATTACTGAAATTGTTTGGTTTTGTATTCAATAAATGTTTGATATGGTTGCGCTAGCATTTTGCAAACAATCAGAAAATTTTGAACGTATCCATGGGAAATGGGGTTTCAAATTATCCCCGATTCCGTTTGGATCATATTCAACTTGCTTCCGTTGTTTTCTGTTTCACTCTGGACCAGTTGCATATGTACAGATTGCACAACGTTTAGAGGAAAA
>UZAN01040490.1:56609-77441 GCA_900618425.1 Echinostoma caproni | reverse complement strand
TAGCCATTAGGAAAACAAGATACAGATAAACTGTCGGTGTTTGAACACCGTTGTCTCCGCAGCATTGCACGAATATGGTGGGGTAGCCGTATGAGCAATGCTGAGGTTAGACGCAGAGTTTTGGGGTATCCGCGGTCGCCCACTGAACCAAGTGGTCTACCTCTATAGATTACGTTGGTTGAGGCATGTTACGCATGTCAGCAGACAGAGTGCCATAGCGAGCGATGTTTGTCGAGGCAGGTGGTGGGTGGAAATCCAAGGGTGGTCAACCTAAGACCTGGCACGAGGGTATGAAAACCTTGACCAGGAGACTGGATCACATAGGTCCCGTTAGGCTCCCTGGCTGGGGACCTCGGGATGATGGTCACCGATGGTCAGAGACACTGAGTGATATGGCTGGGTGTCGTAAACAGTGGCGTTTGTGCATCTCAATTTCTTTGCAACCTTATACCACTGAAATTTTCCATTTTCTGTTCGACTCCACTTCCAACTTTCCTTTCTATTCTTCATCCAAATGGGTAACCAAAAGACAGCAACCAAAACCGGCGCACGAATATGTGTGGTTAATGGTTGTACAAACTGAAACTGAAACTGAAATGATGCGCAATAGTCATTCGTAGTTTATCCCTCTCTGGTTTATCTCTTCTTTTGACAGACTTGTTACTAAACCATTTTTCAATCAGTATTGTTTCTGATCTAGGGTATCAGACTTAGTTCAAAGAGAATCATTACAAAAAGTGAATATTGTAGTTTGAAAAAAGTTCTTGTGCACTTCGTTCGGTCTATCGTGGATCAGGCACATCATTTCCGCTAGCTTTGAGACATATAGCATCGATTAGTGTAAGAAGTCGCCTGGCATTTTTGTGACGGAATGAACATGAACTACGGAAGGTTCTTCGTCATTGTTACTTTTTGTCTTTCCGTTAAAAGAATAATAGCGACCCATTTGGGGTGCAATGGTTATGCACTGGTAATGGTTCATATGTACCATAAACATCTGTACAGTGGTGGATTGAGCATGGTGCTGCATGGTACATCATTTCATGAACAAAGTTAATTTACCATCACATCGGCCGACCGAACTTGTATCACAGTACTGCGTTCGCCTCAAGTACGTGTTACTGGTTGTTACGCCACATAGTCTATCGACCGGGTGGCGATCCAACACCTCACTCCACACCCTGCTTACGAGTGAGGTCAACCGTGACTCACCCGTTTGCTCAGGTAGGTCAAAGCCGGTCCATTGATTGAATTTTGCTCCCGTCAGCGTGACTTATCTTACGGTCGCGAAAATCACGTCCGTGGCCTTGGTGGCCACAACATCGAATGAGTTTTAGTACTCAAACCACAGACAAATTAAATCGCATTCGTTCGAAAGTGGCTGCATTTTTGGTATATTTTGTGATCTGTTGCTTGTATTCCAACACACTTGATCCACTGAATATATTTGCAACGAACAATTCAAAAATCAGGCGATAGCCTGATTCACTGGTTACAACGCTAATGACCAGTTTGGGGTAGCTATGCTGACTTAACATTCGAGAAGGCTTTGTTATGACAAGGGGTGTTATCTATAAACAACAATATTTATAGAGCGTCCTAGAGAAACCATCTTGTGGTTGACATCGGACAGCCATCTTTCGAATGAAGCAGATGTCATGTTTTGGAAGAAATATGATTATAGGACAAGCCTTTACTCGTGAACTTCGAAATTCCTCACTAATTAGCGGTGATAGCTTTTCTTCAGTCAGACACCCACAAAGCAGTAAAGTTCACGTCTTTTGGATTTTCGGGGCTTCGGAAACCGTCAATTCTTTTGATATTTATTTTTCTTTATGATAGTTGTTTATACTATAAGGCCTTTTCATCAGCGTTCAAGTATCAGCAATGGCATGTTCATGGATCGAAAGGGGAAAAAATACTTCACTCGAAATTCATCCACTACATGTGATACTGTGAAACGTTCCTCATAGACACTGATGTAGCACGCGTGAGAAAATGCTCGTTCCTTTGTTGAATAGACTTCCACATCGCTTTCATCAAGAATGAAACCCTTGGAAGCCTTAAATTTTATCAAGGTGAGCCGTTAATTGAAATAACCATCATTCTAACGGAAATGATTCAAACTGCCTACAAAGTGCTCTTGGTCAGGAAGCGGGATTTTCGGCTCTCGATGGAGGGGGGGGGGGCATTTCATAGCTTTATTACATTTTATCCCAAACCTACTTATCCACTGTGAATGATGACTTATCTTTCGTACTCCTTGTATATATTTATGGAAAATTTCGTGCCCGGATGACCAGGCTGCGGGCTTGCCATGAAGAAATTTTATCTAAAAGAAAAACTAAACACCAAAAGTCAACTTTATGCTTGCGCATCTCTTTGACAAACTGTAGCCGTAACATGATGGACCCTTCTCGTCGTTGCGGGCTGCAACTCTGAACTTCGTCGCGTTCAGCATAGTGAAATCATTCTTCGTCCACAACAATAACTGAATGCCAGTGAATTTTTGTTCAACGTGTATGCCCTTGGTTTGTTAGAAAACTTTGAAGTTATTTGAATCAGGTGGGCATCATATCTGGGGGTAATTGGCCTTCACTCATCTGATTTTCTCTGACGTTTTCCGGGAACAGTACTGTAAATTGTGCTCCTCTTGAGAGCAAGAGTTCCAACCAAGTTTGCACAGCATACACTGACATCTTTGGCAGCAATTATTTTCTAGCTCTTTTCATCCGTCAGATGTCCGATTTGTTTTATTAGTTTCTTTGTTTCGGTCTACCGTGGCGTGATTTCACGTCACAAAATCGAAAGTTTCGTTTTGAGCATAATTTCATATCAAACAGATGGAAACAAATCCGAATACCTTTTGAGATTTGCATTGGTATCATATCCACTATTCACCCTCAGTGTAACCAGAACTTAATTAATCAAAAATGAAGATCTTACAAAAACCACCAAACAAAATTCAGTTTTATACGTCAAGTCAAGAAAAGCTTAATGCACTTGATATTCGGGATTACTCTACTTAAGGTTTACTTCAGGTCGACCAACTCAACTTTGGTACATTTGGGTTTCTGGGCACTCATGATGATAAAAAAATATTAGAGATAAATTGTGAAATTGGGATAAACTACCGGCAACAGGAAACATTGAGGAGGAATAACACGGGTAAAGATCTACCAGAAGTTTTGATACACAAGTGTCAGTCGTGGTGAACTAACAGAATTCAATTACTGTTCGATTTTTCATCTGATCTGGTGTGCAGCTATGCTCAACCTCTTTTCCCGTTGTTTGTTGTAGAAAGCCCTCGTGGAGACCAGTCCATATTTGTTGGCAATTACTGTGGTTGTTTCCATTTTACACAGTGTGTTCGAACTGTTGGCCTTCAAGAATGGTAAGTTTCATTCTGAAACACGCACTGAGTAATACGTTTCTGCACTGCGATTAATCTCCATTCTCGTATTTAAAAGGTCTTGACATTCACCGGGATTTTAGCCCGGTTGCACAGTGCTATCCACATAATCTAATTGAAGCACGATGTTACCCAGGCTGCACCGGTGTGTGATTCATGTGTTCGATCGCTTTCAATATGTGACCATACACATGAAGTCTTGCACTACCGCGGGTGTGCTTGATCTTCACAAATTTCGATGATTGGGACACGTTGCATCTATGACCAGGTGGATTTAGTTGACCTGATTACAATAATTGCTATTGGTGAGAAATTGAGAGAGATGGATAGGCCAGACGAATAATTCATTTGAGCGCCTGAGAACCACATCAGATCAACTGAATCACGCTAGTTCCAGCACGTTTTCGGGTTTGAATCCTCCTGGTCCGGTTGTGTAGTGCTGACATACTTTGTGGTGCTGGTCCACTCGATTTCCAAATGATTGATTTCCTTCATATTCTGCACCTCTGCTGTGATGTTTTACCGTCTTTCGATTGCGGATTATTAGTCCATGAAAAGGAAAACGGCTTTTTTGCATTAAGCGTGTTTTCCAAGAGAATCTAAAAATACAGGGTTTCCTCAAATTTCCATGTAAACCTCAGAACAATGATGATGCCCGTCTCAGTGCTTGCTCACGATTTTCTTTGTTTAACGTTATTTGGGAACTTTGTGACCAACCTAATCAACTGTTGAGAAGACTGGGTGATATGATTAAGTACCGGTGATGCATCTACTTGCTTACTATCGATGCAGATTTAGTTTGCCCACATTATGTAGTTTACTATCGATAGTGCTGTCTTCTCTCTCTCTCTCTCTCTCTCTCTCCTTGATTGGTTGTCCAAATTGGTCGAGAGCCGGCAACCGGTGCAAGGTTAATGTTTGCACAACTTGGGCTGAACATGTTACAGTATGTATCGTTTCAACTTCATGTGAAACCACTGCAACTTCAAGTGAATCCATCGTAACTTTAAGTGAGTCAAACCAAGCACCTCCCACTGGGAAACGCACAAGGTGATTGGTGCTCCGGCTGTCACCCGTCACTGGTTGAATCGAGTCTATCAAAACCCGTCCGGTTGGAGGGAAGTGATTTCTCCGTAGATAAGCAAAAGTATTTGTTAAGTGAGTTACGGAACGAGGGTGACAGTTTCAGCGGGGTAGAGTTCTACTGTTCGTGCCCCAAAGCGCGAACGTTAAGTCCTTGGCCGTTGGTCAAGTAAGTTTTGCTTGCGAATAAACGAATCCGGCCGTAATTGACCTCAGTGGGCTGGGTAAGGAAGCGAGTCACGTCAAGATGGATCGATAGCTCGGTCACCATGCTCAGGCATGGGTGTTGGAATGAGTCATTGTATGAGTGGATTCAATCTACGCCCTCAATAGCCTACTGAGTAACTTTCTTTGAGACAGAGTTTACTTCGAATAATATGGATTCTTTCGAACCAGAACACAATGACCTACATATTTCTGGCATTGAAAGACAATTGACTAGAAACAACAGTAATACAGGATACAATGAAATAATTGACTGTATTTTACCTGAACTGCAAGGTCAGATCTAACCTCATTCATTAGTTAACAGAAACTCCATTTTTTTCTCTATAACTACCGGATTGACTATTGCATTCTATCTACAATGCTAATAACAATAATAAACTATCCACTTCAAATTCTCCTTTTGTTATTCAGCTTAATCCCATAGGTTCTTATTTTTGTTACATCAATTCTCATCCTTATTACACTTTTTGCACCGTCTGATTACCTCTGTTCGATTCTTATAGTTATGTCAGTGTCTTATTCCTCGAGGTGTTTCGACACTACTGACTGCTTTGCTCATTTAGTGTAACCTGTCTACGCATAAGTAATTTGATACACTGTGAGTAATCTGTCCACTAGTGATCATTGTAAACCGCACTGTCTCCACACTTGTTTGTCCATTTTGAGTTCTATGCACTTGGACAATCAATTTAGTTTTATAACCATTGTGTGTCTTACCTCACCGCCCTCCTACACTTCTCTGCTCCGATTGTGCCCATAGACATTCAATTCTGGAATACACGCGAGTCTTTGGAGGGACTCTCTGTCCGTTCTGTGTTCTTCAATGTCTTTCAATCGTTGATTGTGTTCCTCTATGTGTTAGACAACAATACCAATATGCTGATCACTATTTCCGTGCTTTTGGGTCTGGGAATTGAAATTTGGAAGATCAAAAAAGTTCTCCTTATTCAGGTTGGTGAATTTATCCCTGAGGTGTTGTTTATGTTTGTCTGTTTGCCTTTCGGACCGTTTAAGTGATTTGCGTTTTTTTCTCGCTGACAGCCGCTCATGTTACTACTAGGTTGTGCACCAAATTCCTTTTTATTTCCTTACCGCATGTACTCCAAGTGCCCATGAAAGTGGGAAGTTTAGGTTGTAAATAAAGGAATTAGATCATGAAGCGTTGGACTGAGAGAATAAGTGCTATACGGTGTTCGTAGAATATTTGCTCAGTCAGATAACAGGTAACCTATGTATTTTTGCAACAACAAACAAACATTGTAACGTACAAACCCCTGGCGAGCCATAAAGCTGCTGCAATGTCGTCTTTTCAGAAGCGTAGTGTTCAAGTTCGTTAGACCTTCCGCCTTCTAATGACTCGTGAGGGTTCACATGACTCTGGTCGGATGCCGGGACACCAGTATGTGAAGCAACTGTCCCTGATTGTGCCAGTTCTCATTATTTCCCGTTGCTTATTGATTATGGATATGAAAAAGCACATAGTAAACCCTGCAACTTTTGGTTGAGCGGTCGCACCTCTCACTCAGCCTGCGCAACATTTGAACGTGCTCCACGATTCGCGGGCTTGTAACGTCAGATTCAACGCCCATATAAACTGATCAATGGCAGTTATACCAGCTGACTGACACTAAATGTACACACGGCTGTGAATGATTTTAGTGCGTGAGAATATTTTACACCCGGATTATGCTGTGCAGAATGCCTGATCACCCGGTCACAGATTATTCGGAGCGTACTGCGGTTGAGCTCCATTAACAGGTATATTCGTTTCCCAAACTACAGAATCAACAATACTCCTTATTTCCTGAATTCCCACCTAAATGGCATTCCCAAATCTGTGCGTGTGTGCATCCAGGTTTTGCCACTTGTGTTTCGTGTATACCCTTTCCTGCTATCACCTTGCTTTGCACTTGATCTATTCTGCCAAAAGCAATATATACTCTCAACGGTGTCATCGAATTCCGGCCGAACGATATTTCTTCGACTGGTCCAAAATGGAGAAAAAGCATGTGAAATTTTAGTAATTCACAATTGATGCTTCAAATTGCTTTTGTTATGACTGATTGATTGCAGAGTGAATTGAGAGGAACAAAACGATCACCAAGTAGAAATAATCCATTGGCAATGGTCACTGATCAAGGTAAACCTCGTTTGAAAGCTGAGTGCGTGATTGTGTTCGCGCGTTTGTGTACATGCGGAGGAGCGAAATCAGACGAAGCGATGATCGATCTGGCGGTAGAACACTGCACTCTCGATCGTAGTTGTACGAAGCAAGCCTGAGCAGGCTCAGTGGATTTGTCTGAACGTGGAAGAGAGGGGGCGTGTTCGGAGAAAAAAGTGCTAGTTCATCATTCGCACTCGGGAAGGAGAGTAAAACGATTTGGAGCAACGGAGTGGAAGTAATTGCTATCGACCAAAACCGACCAATAACAAAACTGTTTCCCACAGAGTTTCAGAGGGTATTTTCGAAGCGATTTGAAGGCCCAATCAGATTTTTTCTGCAGTTCGTCATTTTCACTCCCCTTTGATCTGATATCAGTCTCCTATTTCTCTTGGTCTAGATGTTTTTCTTACGTATTTAGCACGCTTTGTGTTGAGAGTCTGAATCATCGAAATTGTCTCACACCTATTTAATTTGAGCGATTTCATTTCCGGTGCAAGATTAGTCCAAGGGGCGAAAGTCTCAAACCATTAAATAGACGAATAGTGGGAAAACTTGCACTGTTCTGCACATTTTTCCAATGAAAACACATGCAATAAGCGCATTCTAATGCATCTTTCCTGCTTCCCCTCCGAACGATTCATCATTTGTGTCCTTTGGATTGATATAATCTACCTTTCTATCCTTTCCACACAATATCGTACCATTTAAAACAACGCGACGGGGCAAGGACCCCGTTTTCAGTTATTTGTAATGATGCCAAGTTGATAGAGACTTCAATTCAATCAGAAATAAAACAATTTAGTCGGAATAAAAAAGTGAAACCAGATGGAATAATCTATGATCTAACTTCTAATCAGTTACGACCAACGAGTACGATGCGTCGTCAATGGTACGACGTACTATAACTGCGTCAGAAGGCAGCCTAATGAGACCAATTTTTCGTCACTTCGCGTGTCATGAACTAGGGCATTGATTTGCCAAGTACCTAGAACTGTTTGAATTCTCCTGCTCCTGACGTAAGCCGCTAGTTCCATTTCAACTCATTTGGGTACCTTAAGCTCTAAGACAGGACATACTTATATTCCGTCTAATAGAGGAACCTTAATCTCGGAGGAAAGCAGATATTGTGGTTTGGTGTGACCTCGATTTTCCCGAATGTCCCGATTAGTGGAATCATCAGTTATCCGTACGAAGGCACGAGTCTACCGGGACATTTTATTGAATGAACCAGAATTGCATGTTTTCGTTTTCGCTTCAGTGGTGAAAGAGTCGTGTTATCATACCTCAGGTCGGGTTAGTGTTTATGGCCAGCTTTTGCCTAACTTTGCCGTCTCCAGTAGAGTGCGATGAAATTGCCCTATATCCTCATTCCTCTTCAACTTCGCCGTATATGTTCTACCGAATGCTTTGTCTGATCTATCAAACCGTGGGAAAGAGCTTTTCCCAAGGAGCAGGGTTCTTGACGTAGAATACATTGACGATATCGCCTTGTTGAGTGACAACAACCAGGCAGCCCAAAACGATTTAAACCGTTTGCCGATAGAGGTTTCCAGGTATGATATGTGCTTCCCACCATCTAGGTGCGCAGTGCTTGTACAAGACTGGCAGGAGCCTCTGCCTCCACTTGTCAACTGTGATGGTCATATAGAATTATGATTTGATCGCAGCTGGAGATGGTGTCGGGGAAGAGATGACATCACGAATAGTGAAATCTACAGCAGCTTTCGCCAACCTGTGGCGCCGCCATGACATCCGACTGTCGCTTAAGGTCAACGTCTAGAGGCCAGACAAAGCTCAGTCTCACAAATCCAGCTGCTTGGGCACCTCCTGACTTCCTTCTTCTATCCACNCCCGCCCCTGGAGAGGCCACTCCAGCAAATAAACACAGTGCGGGGCAGTTTACCAGTCGAAACCCCCCCGCTAGATGGTCGTAGGAGCCAGGTGCCTGGGGCTTCCTCTCGACATTGGGAGAAGTCTTCTCACTTCATTGGACAGCTACCGCCCGCCCCAGCTGGACAGCCCCCAGCCAATAAGGTGCTGTCCCGTCCATGTTCCACTTGTCTCATTGGGTGCATGAGACTAAGGGCTGGTTCCGAAAAGCGGACCGATAATCAACGCACCGGCGAATAACACAATTAATCGAAACTCAAAGGCCTTGCGTGACAGATCTCCAGAAGTTCCCACACGGGTGACCGCGGGTTGTTTCTGTCAAGCATCAACTTGTCTCACATGAAACGACACCGGCTTACATGGAGACCATCAACCGCTTCACAGCGCTGGACTCGAATCGACCACATCGCTGTAAACCACCGCTAGTGGGGATCCATTGAGGACTGCCGCTCCTACTGGTCAACACCCGTGGACACGGACCATGCTCTATTACGAGCGAGATTCCCCCTACGCCTGATAAACAACCGCAGAAAATCTGCTGAAAACGGATGCCCACAATACAGTATCAGCGACGGTTGCCAATCGGCCTTCGATGGGGAACTATCAGATCGCCTCTCAGCTCAATCATCGGTCAGAGGACTCGGTGAACACTGGACGACAATCAAGGAAGCGATGCAAACGTGGATCAAAACAACGAAACGTTCTGGCGCACGATCAAATAAGAAACGATGGATCTCCCCGACCTCGGTCGCCCTACTGGACGCTCACAAAGGCATTCCTTCAGATTCAAAATGCGACAAAGCGCGAAAATCCCTCAAACGCCAGTTTATCAGGAGTCTGAGGAATAATTGCGAGAAGTGGTGGTTAGGGAAGTGTAGAGAGATGGAGAAGGCTGCGGCTATCGGTAATTGTCGCAATCTTTTTCGTTTAATTAGGAGTACAGGACCAAGGAAAGTAGGCGTAATTGAGGTAATTAAGGAGTCTGGGGGCACACTGAATCAATTTCAGGAACGCCGTCTTGAACGTTGGGTAAAGCATTTTAAGGCATAGTTCAGCTGTTGCACGTCGACACAAAACCTTCCCCTATCCGCTTCAACTACGGAAATACTATCAGTTGGTATCAGTCCTCCGTTTGAAATGGAGGTTGCCTGGGATACGGCATAAGGCTTTCGGCCCTGACCGGCTGTCCCCATCGCTTTTTAAGGATTTTTTAAAATTATTATTTACACCAATCTTTACAGATACGGCCCCAAAGATAACCATGGGTGAACGAAAAAGTATAGGTACAAAAACGGGGAGAATAAAACAGTCAACTTCGAGGAGTAACAATATTTTTTGTTTGTTCACTGCACGCCATTTTGAGCTTTTTTCGTTTTTGTTTATTTTTGGGATTGTAGACAAGAGATGATGCTTTCGCGCCGCTGACTTCGGTTCGATGCCATATCCCGCAGTGTCTCCAGCCAAAGACGATCTGAATCTTTGGGGGACCCCAGCCGGGGAGCCGAGAAACCCCAACGGAAGCCAGATCCGAGCACAATCTCTTCAACCCTCTGCGCCATGTCATAGCCTGACCACGTCGCTCTTCCAGCCTGGACCGATGTCTGCAAGCAGTGCATGGTGTGGCAGACGGTGGGTGCTCAAGCATTCGTAGGATGTGCCCTAGCCACCTATGACGATGCTGTGAAATTATTTTGCCCAAAGTAAGACCATCTGGTCCTAGCACCCGTCGTCTGACTTCATCATTATTCATGCGATGCTCCCACCATACGCGGGCGATGTTGCGCAGACAACGGTCGTGGAAGACTGATAGCTGCTGGACGTGATCTGCTCGGAGAGGCCAGATCTCGCAGCCATAGAGCAACACGGTGCGTACCGTTGCGCAATACGCACGTCCTTTCAATGAAAGGGATATATCGCGCCGGCGCCAGAGATGCCGCAGATTAGCAAACGCTAATCTAGCTTTGATCACGCGTTGAGAGATCTCTTTGCCCACACCTCCGCCAGCCGTTATGCAGCTCCCAAGGTAGACAAAGCTTTCGAATACTTCCAGAGTGTCATTATCCAATGAAAGTGCAGGAATGGGTTCCTGCCAATCTTGCAACAACACTTTGCACTTTGAAGGTGCAATTGACATACCATAGCCAGTAACCTCAATTGCCAAATGGTTCAACGACTGTTGAATCATTGGAGCGTTGTCACCCAGTAAGGCAATATCATCGTCTACGACTCTGTCCCCAGGAAGAAGCTCGACGCCAGCGTTCGCTGCGTTATGTAACGCGTTTTTTGGGACATCATCTATGGCAAAGTTGAAGAGAAACGGAGAGATAGGGCAACCCTGTCGCACCCTACTGGTGACAGGAAATGAGGGCGAAAATTCACCATAGGCCCTAACCTTCTCCGAGGTCTGGTGATAGAGCGCTTTTAGGAGTGAGACATACTTCTCGGGTACTCCGTATCTCCGTAAACAGTTCCATAGTGCGGGGCGATCGATAGAGTTGAAAGCCGCTCTGATGTCTAAAAATATGACAATGGTTTGTCGTGTGTATGTGTGGTGGTGTTCTAGTAGCTGACGGAGGGTGAAGATTTGATCTATGCATCCACGGCGTGCACAAAACCCGGCCTGCTCCTCGCGGATTTGCTTCTCGCGGAATGGGCATAACCTGCGTAATAACACGGACGCTAGCAGCTTCGGCGCTATTGGGATCAGGCATATGCCCCTGTGGTTGGAACAGGCGTTGCGACAGTCCTTCTTGTAGATGGGTGTGACAATCGATTCTCCCTATATGAGGGGTACATTTTCAGTTTCCCAGATATTCGAGAACAGTCTCACAAGTTCTCTTACTAGAGCATCTCCACCATCTTTAAAGAGAGCAGGTGGCAGGCCGTCTGATCCAGCTGCATTGTGGCGTTTCAGGGCTTGGAGTTCCTTTCGGATCTCCGCTTCTGTGGGTGGTCCCGTGGGTAGTGGCCAGGGTGCACTTTCAAGAGAACTGCTTGGGGCAACCAGCGCGGGGGGCTGGTTGAACTGCGATGGGAAGTGCTCCGCCCAGCGTTCCAATCGTCGGCGAAGGCTGTTTATTAACGTGCCATCTACTTCGCAGATTGTTCCACTAACGCACTACCTTCTTGGATCTATGGCACGGATGAGCTGGAATGGTTGTCGGGTGTTTCCACACCTAGCCGCTGATTCCATCTCCTTTGCACGTAGCGTCCACCAGGCCTCTCTTTCGTCTCTCAAACTCTTTGTGAGTTCACGCTTCAGGGAGAGGCGCTGTTCGTTGTACTCGCAGTCTGTCGGGGGTGCCCGACGCGCGTCGAGGAGTCTGAGAGAGTTGGAGGAGACCCAGTGGTTTACAACTCAGCGGGTTAGGCCACAACTGTGCAAACCGGCTGAGTGCATTGCGTTTCGAATGGTTGTCCAGTGTTGATCTACGCTACTTGGTGGGGTAGTAGTTAGCCTTGCGGCTAACTCCTTTTGATAATCGGCTAGTACGGCTGGGTCAGAGAGCTTGACGACGTCGAGATGTTTGCATCGCATCTTTTTTCGGCCACGAAAACGCATAGACAACTTGGCACAACCCAATGCGTGGTTGGAGTCCAAGCAGGTAGACCAATACGAGCAGCAGTCTTTCGCACATCCTCTCCATCTATAGCTAATAGCTATATGTTCAATCTGACTCCGCGTCTGTGCCGAAGAGGGGTTACGCCAGATGGCGAGGTGACGCTTAGAATGTCTGAAGTTCGTGCTAACGAGGAACAGACCGTGTTGTGAGCATATGCTAAGAAGTCTATCCCCATTTTCTGAACGACAACTATCAAGACCATGACGGCCGCGAAGGTGGGTTTCATCGGGTGACAGACGACCAACGCGTGCATTTATGTCTCCGGGCAGGATCACGATATCCGTCTTAGGTGCTTTGAGAAGAAGCAGAAGATTGTAATAGAAAGCGTCCTTGACTGTATCCGGGCTACAGTCTGTGGGAGCGTATGTAGAAACCACGAATAAGCATCGTTCGTTTGATTTATGCTTTTTGACCTTACTTGAGCCTCTGAGTCTCACTGCTCATAGTCGGCTGTCTATCAGGATCCAATCCAATAGGCCACCATCGGCCCTGGCGCTTAAGGCGATACCAACGCCAGTTCATACGCCTTTCGGATGCGGCCAACTATCCAGGGTACCAAGGTTGCCCTTGAGCCGCGCACCTGCCGGTGAGCATCACGGTGGTCAACTCCAAGGATTAACTTTGGAGATCGGTTCGGTTGCGCCGAAGATTGGTGCCACTATGAGCTTCTTACGCTAGGTGTGGGTGGTTTGGAATCAAGGTTTAGCCAACTCCCGTAGACTGACTACCAGTTATCAGTCAACGTGGTGGAAAGCGCCGAGCATTCACCTTTGCTCTCCCACTTTAGTGTGAACACCGCCACGGGAAGACAGTGGGTAGGACTTCCTCAGCAGAAGCTGTTTGAGGCGCTTGGTCGTTTGGGAGCATTTCTAGAGGAGTTCGGGACGAATGGCCATTTCGGAGCCCGAGACACCCAGAGTACAATCGAGTACCTGTAAAATACGCTACCAATGTTAGTACAGTCAATAGGACACTCAGCGTTATACTGTTCTTGAGACAGCGGAATCAAAAGGAAGATAAAAATTCGGGCTGGGTACCGTATTTCGCTCAACCCAAAGGCAGTCGGGACAACGCTCTCATCTGTTTTTGTACACTTCTCGTCTCAGCCATCAGAGGACTATGGAATTAAGCTCGAAAGTCAAGAGGAACAGACCAATTAGGGGCAGCGCAGCGCAGCAAGCGTCATTTTCATTTTTTAAAAACCGAATACAGTTTAAGGGGAAATAGTTTTCTTTTTAGACGGAAAAGGGCTTTATTCAAACGTTTCTTTCAAATTAGTCCTTTTAATTTACTTTCCATTGAGGACTGTCGATAACCACGGATCTTTGTGGTAATCAGTACTCACCTCTGCCCAACCAATTCAACGATTGAGATGGGAGTCATTTAGAAATTAATGCACGTATCACTTTGAACGAGTGTTGCTTCACCTCGAAATGAAACATTTTAATATTCAAGTAATCATTAGTCACATTATTGTATTCTAACCCATCGAAACATGTTTCTTTCCCCCTATCTTTTTTCAGGTCGATCACTCTACACGTGTTTGGGGAATTTTCCCGAGAATTCAAATCGGCTATCAAACATCATATGTTGAGACGGACACTAAAAAATACGATCAGGTGGGTCACAATCACCGTTAAATTTAAATTTTCATATTTATGAAAATATTTACTCAAATGCCGCCAACTACTTTTGTCCTATAGCCATCTGCAATAAAACGGGGTATGCTTTCGTAGATTTATTTTCTAATTTCACTATCGGAAACTTCGTATATTGTTTTTTTTCTAACTGAATTAAATAGGGGTTGTGTAGACATTCTTGGTTAAATGGGAACACGATTTCAACGACTGAGCGAATGATATACTTGTAGCTGTTACACGGGTATTTAAATTCAGAGCTTCTAAAAGAACAATGTATACCTGTTATTTACTGCATTATACATTTCTTTTCCTTTACAAATAAACGACATTGTCTATCTCGTGGTTATTATGTTTTTCCAGTGTGTTGGAACAAAGACGGTATCCACTATAGATATCACAATTCTATTTCTCGTGACCAAGGCACGCAGTTCATCGTCGTGTTTTGGGTGTGAAAAGTCGTTCTGTAAAAGAAGTAATCGCTCTACACCGTCTCTCCAATGGTTCGACTATGTTTTGCGTATGTCTGCCCATCGTCCACTTTTCCGTGCTCTCTTCAAGCTCTGGGCAAGGCTGGAAGAAGCGCTGCCGTTATCAGACTATGATATGGAGTAGAGATATACAGAAGTTAGCCTCAGCCCGTCTTCCAGGTTTGGGCCCAAGGGATGAGGATTGTCGTTGGTTAGAGACACTGAGAGATGTGGTCCAGAACAGATGTACGGTCAAATAAACGAAAAGAGTGTTGTTCTAACCCAATATAACTATTTGCCCTCGTTTCACTCTGCTCCACATCTTAACCTCTTCGTTTTCTGTTATTACCCGGACGTTTACCCACTTCTTGTTCTCATGGTTACGTAGTGCTGCTTTGATCATCCCCTGTTAGCAGGAATTCGAATCGAGCCAATCCTGTCTGTCACACGCGTTAATTATTTTTTTCAAGAACTATCCCGGTTAGATGCTCGAGGTGAACACTTGATCTTACGTGACAGTATACACCGGTAACCAAGGCCTAACTTACTGACCGGAGTTTTCCAGTTTCAGTGCCATCTTCTTAACGGAGCCTGGTTTCAACGAATTTTTCACGATGATTCTAATCAAGTGTAGTAGTTTTTCGTTGCTCTTATTTATCATCACTCCTGAAGGCACGTTTCTGTACTCCTTAAACGGTCGCAAATGTGCTGTTCGATTTTTGGTTGGTGACGATTGAGGTTTCACTAAACGTTGTGCTTCGAATGATAACTGTACTGGACAATGCAAGGTGCCAGCGTGTCCTGTTTGACCTTGCGTATTTGGTTGGTTGGCAAAATTTTTCAGTTAGACGTATTTACTTCGTTCATTAAAGTCACCATTCTGTCGGTGTGGTGAGCCTAGAACTGTCGATAAACAATTCAACAGACTCAAATACAGCAGAAGTCAAGCACCTAAAGGTACAACTTGCTTAACATTGAAAGAGAGTAACACGGCTGCAATGAAACAGGAAAACAGTCGTTCTGTATGCAAATAGACGAGGTGTGTATGCGGTAGGACATTGATCACATCATTCAGCGCCAATTGTTTGGTGCACCGTTTTTACAAAACAAAGATGCCTGGAATGTTTTCTCATGAGGTGAGCGTGTGTGACGGTCTACGTGGAATGAAAATATGTGATTCCGTTTGTGTGACTAAACGATGATAACCGAGAACATGATACTGCCACTGGCAAGTGTTTTGCAGCAGAATAAGTAGAACGAAAATACACCCATCCGGGTGCATAAAGCTACTACTGACTTGACTGACTTGACAGAGTTCGGAATATTTTGACGTTTGTATGGTGAATGATGAATGAATCATTAGTTTATTTTGTTTGTCGTAAAATGTAAGATGGCATGTATTGCCGCCTCTGACACAGTCTCGCCATTTTCCGTCGGGATGGTCCGATGAGAATCAGGAAGCAGCCGATTGAGATGAGGCATTTTTGGACGGGTTATGATCGACTGCTACTTCAAAGTCAGGTTCCCTTTCAGGAGAATTGCTTGAAAATGTTCACTCCTTGGTATCAACCGTCGGACGATACGGTTTGTTTCTTGTTATCTTTGAAACCGGCGTGCGTATCGAAGATTACAATCCATTAGAGTCGCTTCTGCCATGAAATGATTCTATTTTAATTCCTGTCCGGATAGTGTAGCTAATACAGGCCCAGACTTCACAGTACAGTGCGATTACTCCATCGTTTCACATCGTCTTTTTACCCATGACTTTATACAATTAAATTCCCTCTGATCATCTTCGATCTGATTGGATTTTTTCTGCGATTTACGCAACTTAGAATACCTCAACCCTACATAAGACTGTTTGATTACCGGTTCATAATGCTTGTGATTTTCTTGTTGTCACCTGTAATCCGGCCGTGTGATGATAACACTCCTGCTGTGCACAGTGCAAGTTTACTGAGTATGCTAAAGACTCAAGGTTGTGGACAAGGTGTGGGTTCTCTCTCTCGGGTTAACTGGGCAAGCATCACGTCCCTTATTGCAGCTGAACCATCCAATCGATCGATAAATGAACTAAGTCGATCGTGTGGTTACCGGGATGGCATAGGAAGAGTTGTTTAAATTCACCGCGCACCGAATATCTTGACGAAACGCTTGCTTCTGTGAAGTTCTGTTGGTGATTATGTTCCTTGTGGCTAATGGACCGATTCAGATAGAATACAATGTAGTGTTTAGAAGTGCATCCTATCCATTACCTGTGCGATGTTGTGCAGCTGGTTGTCGTGCTTCTATTGAACGGGAACTCACGCCGCTCCTGGGACTTAATCATTAAAGTGGGGTTGGAATCCGTGTACTCTGGGATCCCAAACTGTTCAAAGGGAAACAGGTGTTATGTTTGCTTTGTGGTGAGTGAAATCTAAGCTCTCCAAGGGACACCGGTAAAGATTCGTTTTTCTGGAACAGGTAAGATGGGTTGATAAGCACACAACGAGAAAGAGAGATCGGTGTACCACTGTTACTACCCAGTGGACATTCGTTCTCTTACATTGTTTGACACCACTCCACTTCTGCTGAATATGGTCCCTCAGTGGTTGACCGCGACTAGGCCTTTGAAAACGTCTGGTTGAGGAAATGAATCTCGTTTATTCTATCCTATACTAAAGGAATTTTTCCAGTCCTATGGTTTGAGGGTTTCCGTCGTTTCCAGTTATCGCTGGGGCATTCATTCAATGAAATGCGAGCTTCCGTCTAATTATGTCCCAGTTGTATCCTTAACCAATGCAACTTTATTTACTACTTGTTTGGCTGATAATTGAACACTAATAGATTGTACTGAAATCGCGAGGTACACTATCTGGATCCTTTTTCAATTTACTAACAACTGTAGCAATTGATTAATAGTCAAGGTCGAATATTGAAACACTTGTCTCGGTTAAGGCAAATATCTTCATGCCTACAGTTTTGTTTTTTCCAGCTGTGTGAAATTTTGACCTCTATCCCCCTAGTTTTTATCTGATGACCGAGTCCTCATTGTTTCTCATTTCAGATGGCCTTCCGGTATCTATCTTGGGTTTTGTTTCCCATGTTGGCGATCTACTGCGGCTATTCTCTGCTGTATCAAGAACATCGTGGTTGGTACTCCTGGGTCCTATCGATGTTGTACGGTTTTCTGTTAACATTTGGTATGTATTTTTTCACTGCTATTGGTCTGTTTTTCATATCGTTTTCCCCGTCCGTTTTCTGCTCTACTCGTTCTCGGCTTGTGAATGTGTGTGGAACGGCCTGGGATTTTTCGCTCATTTTCGTTCTTTCAGGTTTACTAACCATTCTCTTTGTAAATATTTTCTCTGGTGCGACGGCCCTCCCCGTAGACTGAGGAATCATAATTAGACCGCTGAGGCGGTTTGTTTCACAAGCACTAATCAGTTTACTGTGCATTTGTCCCCATTTATCATTTTTGGCACCGTGTGATATGACAAACGGGAGATTAGTGTGTTGGTTCCAAATCCCGTTCGTTTCTCCATAGTTTGACATAAGTTGACACCGGTCTGCACAACGATTTTGTTCTAGACAATGCCATTGGAATTGACCCTATCATGTGCTGCATTACTGCTACAAACGCGAAATAAACAAACATAACCAAAAAGCAATACACAACATTGCTTGTATTACTTATTCCGTCTGTGAGACTTGCCGCGGTAACCGACTCCAGGTATTGCATTGCTGATCTCTGTGTTTGTTCCTACCTTTCGCCCGTCCGTAAAAGTCGATTAGGTAACTTCCCTTGGGTTTACTTTGTGGTAAAGTATTTCGAAATTATCATCGATCTGATCCAGTTTAGGATAGTTTTGACAGCTACACGGCCAAGAAAATTCAATGTGCCTTAAACGGTTTCAGAACAATGGGTGTTGTAATCGGTGATCATAACTATACTGGGTGTTCGCATCGGATCCCAAAACTAACTGTTTAGTCCACGGAGGACTCAGCGTAACTTTTTCCGTGCAGAATTGGCATGACTTTATGGTCAGATCATAGATGTTTTTATCAATACCCTTCTATCGATTTAATTTTGTAGGCTGAATATCTTACATTCTTATTTATTCTATTTTCTCTATATATAATTGCTATAATAACATTTCCGCATGTATATTCCTTGTGTATAGGGTTTATCATGATGACTCCACAGTTGTTCATCAATTACAAACTCAAATCGGTCGCTCACCTCCCGTGGAGAATGCTCACCTACAAGGCGTTGAACACGTTCATTGACGATCTTTTCGCCTTTGTTATTCATATGCCCACGCTGTATCGGATCGGTTGTTTGCGAGATGGTAAGCGTTTCTACCATTGATGTTATTAATATTCATCCATCCACCCGCCCATCCATCTATCCTCCCGCTTTTCTCTTTTCTGCCCACTCCGCTTTCAGATGTGATTTTCTTCATCTATCTTTATCAACGCTGGATCTATCCGATGGATCCAAATCGTGTGAATGAGTTTGGAGTTAGCAAAGAAATGCTAGACAAACAGAAGACAGGCAACTCGCAATCAGTTGACCAATCTGAAGGGAATGTATTACCTCTGACCGATGCTGCATCTTCGAGCGAGGATACAGAACCGCTATCACAGGGAGACGATTTGGATAATCATAACCACGACGCATACTTGCGTCGACGACCAAAGGCTTCCACTACTGCTGCAGCTAAGTGATCGCCTGGCAGACTCCGTCCTCTTTATCCGTTTATGCATCCAAATTATTCAAACTTCTTTATTTTTCGCCCACTGTACCGCATTTTCATCGGTTCGATGGTCTGTAATACCACTGTAACGGTAATGTTTGCGCATTTTTCACGAACTGCCTCATTTTAAAAAAAGCCCATTTTCTTTTAGTCTACTTCTTCTACTTCCTGTCTCTGTCACCAATTCTGTTCGGTTCACGTTCGATGCCCATCCATATCCCGTTGTTCTCATTGTTCTCGACCGATTTAGTGATGTGCGCGCTGTTTTCGTCTCGGCGCACTAGCAAGTGGGTATTCTCGCATCCTGATTTGCGCTTCTATTCATCATCATCCTCAGTGTTCGAGTCGATTGACGCCGAATTCAATGTTTCTTTCGATGTCCGTGGAATTTTCGGATGTGCTGATTGATCACTCTTCCCAAATAACCGTTCCTGGTATGTTTTGCCCTCCCCCGTCGCTGTTCGTCGTAGATCAGTCAGTTCTTCTTGATCCAGCCGCCTCTCGTTTGGTGCATTGACCGAGAAAAACAAGTACATTTTTTCAGCACACTTTAGGTACATTCTCCCTCTTCCTTTTTTCGTGTAAAAATGAAATCAGCAGTGTTTATCTACCTGCCGTTTTGATTCACGCTCCCCCTATTGGCTCCCTGTTTGTCGTTGTGCTTTCAGTGCAACCGAGAACGGCAAAACCGCAAAATGAAGTCGAACATCATTCGCTTCGCTTTCGGAAATAAATGTCTCTGAAAAAGATGATTTGATTGTGACGGGTTACGATAGTTGAGAAGCATCGTCACTCACATGTCGAAACGTACACGGTTAATCTCTCCATATGGTATCTTCAGTTGGTACCACTCAGCCGCACAGCATCAATGATCTCGGAATCCCTTCTACGGTTTACTTTGAAGTAGCATCGTCAACATCACAGTCTTTCAGTAAAGACTACCAAAGAGACTACCTGGGGAAAACCTGCCTTGTCACTTAGCAATGGATGCGTAGTGGTAATGATCAAATAGTTGTTATTGACACTGGTTGAGACTGGCAACCTCGGAGATGTGGAATGGACTCAGGTTGGCACATCTGAACGAAGCAGACACAATCCAGTTGGGAACCGTTGCGGCATTGGATATGACATCCGCGAGCAGGTCATAATGCCTGTGTTGCACAATTGCAGCCTGATCAGTCGTCTATCGGTGTTCAGTGAGGTATACCGACGTCTGTGACTTTGTTACCTTGACATGTTCTCTATTCTCCCTGGGGGAACTCTGTAAATCACAGTATTTTATTTTATAATAAAAACATCAGGTTGGTAAGGCCAGTGAATGTAGAAATTGCATCAGACGGGCTACCGAAGTGACTGTGGTGGAAATTAACGTAACTAAAATTACACTGATCGAGTCAGATAGAAAAAGAATATCGCTTAGGGCACTTGGAGTTTATTCGATGAATGGAATACAATGTGCACGTTTTTGGGATATCCGTAAAAGTGTTTAAGTAAAGTTCTGGCGGCTACCACTTTCCCTGGATCATGAAATATCTAGGGGATAAGGATTTGAATATAAATGTACGAGGATGTCAGCCGGAATTTAT
>UZAN01040490.1:45510-56172 GCA_900618425.1 Echinostoma caproni | reverse complement strand
GGGATAAGGATTTGAATATAAATGTACGAGGATGTCAGCCGGAATTTATTAAGATGCCCTGCGCGAACGGTCACCTGTCTGAAATGATGGAAAGCGGGGCGGTTGAAGCCGACGGTGGTGGCCTGTCCAACTTTTAAGCTGAACTTATTTGACTACTCATAGTAGTGTCAATGTGGTTTCACAATTTCTTTACCTTGTCAGTCCCGTCATGGGAATCTTGTGGGCGTTAAATATGCAGTGACTGATGTGATAAAACTGCAGGACTGAAGCGTTACTAGGTGGGTTCCTCTACTGAACCGTCTGACACACTTAGCGCGCTAAATTTTTGTATTGCTTGATGGAAGGTGTTCCATCATATAATTTCCTCGTTGCCATACTCCACCGACTTGTGCCCGTTGATTATTCGCGATAGTTGTCTTGTTGTTCTTTCTTTATAGCCTATCGAACATGAGCAAAAGTTTGAACTAAGTTTACTTCAAGCTTCAGAAACAAGTAGAATGGTGAGATTACCCTGTGAATGTTGATTTATCTCATACAGAGTGCTGTATAATGAATCGTTAGCATCACGTGAGTATCTTATCTGGGACGCGAAACGTATCTCTCAGTTATAATTCGAAAGTAAAATTGTCGGCGGTTCACTTAAGGTATTTGAAAATATGTCAATCAAAATAAACCCATTCAAGAAGCAGAATGATAGTCATCTTGTTGTGTCGCGTAACTACCCATTTTCCACCTTGGCACCAAATTCACATTCTAGTGTTGATCTTATCAAGTACACTATCAGTTTGACGAATAACTTTCACACTGAGGCCTGACTGTGTTATTTGTTCCCGGAAACGATAGCTACTTCGAAATAGTCTCTATGATAGCAAGGTTTATCTCATTCTTCCTTATACGAAGTATTGTGACACTTGTAAGAAATGAGGTCACATGTGAAGCGGTCGTCCGCTGAACACACGTATCCTGAAAGGCTTATTTCAGTTAATTTAATGCACAGTAAACAAGCCAATTGATGAAAATTTTCCAGCCTGAATAACCTTATAAAGTATTTGACCGCAAAGTACTCACGCTTCATCTTTGATCCTGAAAACACTAAAAATATAAACCAAAAAACGCAAAAGTTAACCTTAAATTGATACGGGACAGTGCTATATGCAATCTCGTGAATGAGGCTGGGAACACCAGGCGTTGGACGGAACAAATGTGACAAAAGCCACAATGCTGCACGAGTTTGATCGGTCCCCTGTATAACAGGCAGAGATAGGGAGCCTATGGGGAAACTGGTGTTTGTCTATGTTCGATCTAATAAAAACATTACATTCCTTTATTAAAGTACAATGGGAGAGTATACTTGCACAGTAGTTCCAGTTTGCAGGAGCTCTGTTATGCAATCAGTTTGTTTTAGCCGTACCAAATCCGTTGAGATCTACTGTGGCTCTAAGGAATTTGCTCTAGTCCGATCAGATTAGGCCACGATTCCGAGACATTTTCAAGTTTGGCTCAACGGAATAACGTGAAACTATCAAAGCCGACTCCCAAAACTCAGATGCGTATAAGGTGAAACTGAAGTAAATGCGAAATAACCATTCACCTTTTGGAGATAAGCGGAAGTTTTGGTAGAAGCTTACCGAATGATAAAATTGGAACAGTTTCCTAATTTAAACCTATGCGAGATTACAATCAGTTCGCTTAATCAACCAGAAAAATGGAAATCAGTGTTCCGAGGAACACTTCGGAATCGTTTGTTGTTGAGGTTAACGGTCCCATTCTTAATCGGTCCCCGGTGTTCGAAGGGATATTTTGTCAATCAGATCTAGCCCAACAAGCATTTCTTTTTTCTTATGTAGTAAGACGCTTAGAACTCAACAAAGGAACGCTATTAGATTGAAGTCAATAATTCAATAACTATTGGTAGAGCACCCAGGAATTGAGAATCTGGAAAGGTTTACAAAAATGATTTATGGGTGCACGTGTAATTCAATCATGTAAAATTTTGCCTTTTTAGTTTCTGAGAGATTAACAAAAGCAGGAACTCTCAACTTTGAGGGGATTGGGGTTAGGGAAAGCATCTGAGTTTTATAGTACCGGCTCCACATTTTCCTAGTTTTCCAAATGTGACATGATTCCAGGGTTTTTGCATGATATTGGGGAAGAAACTTCTAACTGAGAAATAGAAAACCACTGATAAAACAAATTTTCTAGTAAGTGAGAAGAGAAAACTCCTTTCATTTGAAGTAGGTATACTTACTCTGGGATATGATTGATGAAAAGAATAGTTATCTTCAAATAGTTTTTGGGACAAATATGTAGTCAATTTCGTTGAAAATAGTCTTACTTGAGAATAACAGAAACACTGAGCGCATTGATCATCCTTTGGCCACAAAGAGGATGTGGTTAAGATAATATGAATCGGTATTGAACTATACCCCAGTGCAGACTGACTATGTCAAGAATATAGACGATAAAACACAAGCTAAGTAAGTGCTCCTGGAAATGATGGTGACCTGCTTGATTTCCGTATGGTTTTCACTAAAAGTGTTTGTATTGAGCCACCTCACTGTTCAGAATCCAGGGTAATACACTTTACGGAAACAAGTGATCAAGTAGATGGTTTTTCTCAGACCGCCAGACGGGAATGAGTGCAGGTAATGTATGTTTGTTATGATTATTTAGGGGATTGTTATTCTACTGTGCTGATGATCAACAACTTTACGAGAACTGCACTCGAGCCACCCTAGAAATTAGAGAATGCAGATGCCTGTAAAAGCAGTTATGTTTGACGATCTGCTGTCGATAACAAAATGAAAGATATGGTTTGTGGGTTCAGGTCGTGCCAAAAGAACCGCCTTCGATCCTGTCTCACCATGGTAATGGTCGTCACAACCAGAGATTTGTCTCTGTTTTGATTTTCCTGGACATATTGAGAGGGTGATATTTGGCAGAATAGTCACCGCATATAGTTAATAGTTTGACGCTCTAATAAAGGTATTAGTTTTCAGCGAGTCAGTCATCCTTTTACTATGAAACATTCAAATCCCATGCAGTTCATGATAATACAGCAGCCAATCATGACACTGAATTGAGCGAGGCACCTTTCCTAAAATTCAGTCAACAAATTTAATATGATACAATGAGATAATCGGAAACCGCCCGAACAGCTGTGCGATGCTTGCTTACTTACCTAGTTCAATCTTCGATTCACACTGCTGATGAGAACCAATCAGTTCAAGCTATTCACTTTCCGATTCATGCAATTCGTACACCATATAAGTGAATTGATTTTATTGTATTGTACTATAATTCTTGTATTATTATAATGGATAGAGCAAAAAGAGAAGAAAACAGATTACTTAAAGATTAAGATCTTCGCACGTTAACTGTCACATGAAATACATCATATAGAAAACAACTGGATTACCGAGGATAACAAAAAGTAATTTATTGTCTATGTTTTAGACACAGTTCCCTTGATACTCTTCCCTTTTAGGTGCACTTGCTAAACCGGTCTCAAGGGATTTCTTGTTTTGCGTTTATACGGGCTGCGGGGTGTGTGGGAGTTCCGATCACATCGGAGAGTTGCGGCTGACAACGAATACAAAAAGGTTAGTTGGAATGTGTAATAGCCATTTTCCCTAAGTAGGTACAGGAAACTACGTGATGATTAGACAGTTTCACGATCGACTTATTTACGGAAATTGAGAGACAGCGCGATTAGTAATCGTTAGACTATAGAGCAAAAATTTAAAATCTTGTTTGAGTCGGTTAAGAAAATGATCGGGGCGACATGAAGTTAGTTTCGGTAAGCACATTGGTAAACAAAATTCGAAATAACTGATTTACAATTAACCGCTTATTCTGCATTTTGCGGTTGCAACGGTGCTAAGCGACTGGTCGGACAAAGATCCAATGCAACGGGAACACGACAGCTACGATTCTAATTGCAACATCACATTATACCACTTATCTTGTGCTGTTTCCTCTCAAGTCAGGATCTGGTTCAGCTGAATTTGACTAGGGCGATCCATCATGGAGAAAGCTAAAGGTGTGAGTTCAAAGTTTGTGGGATTCAAACAATGTGGAGAGTATCTGTGCTAAACCTCAGCCTTCAAAGAGCTCATAGTTACTGGGATACATTCAATTGTAGTTTAGTAATCAAAACTGTTCTGTAGGTCGGAAGGACGACATTTAGATATTCGGGTTGAATCCGGTGAGGGAATAAAGGTAATATTCGAGGAGAAAGAGTTTAAGAATGAAAGCGTGATTGCGAACATCCTGTTGTGAGTTCGATTACGGTGACTAAAAGTCCCGGTGGATTGTCAACATCACTACAGGAGAGTAAATCTGTTGAATGCTGCGAGGTCCGTTAAATCTGAGTCAATCAATCCTTTAAATTATCCTCCGGATGCATGCGTGCTTATCGGTTTTCCAATGTTACTCGTGACTCACAAATCGCGTTATTCTGTTCCGCGCAAAAGTGAATCGGATAACAAGTAAGTCCGAAGACAAAACTTCCAGAGGAATTCCTTTCACATATTTCCATCGGTCGCTTGCGTATAACAATGAACACGATAGGAAAATGAAGTGAAGTAGAGACCCTATTTATGTTTATGTGTGTAGTTGCACATGATTGATTACTCTAGTGAAGATCAAGGATAAAGATCATACGCTTTTGGATACACAAGGTCAGTTTGTTGTGAGCGATCAATAATATTTTGACCATCCTTGGTGGCGATGTCGCTACAAACTAAGACTGCGTTCGCAGGGTCTAAATTGTGAACGCTCTCAGCCAAGTGGCGGTGGCCGAATTTGGTCTACGGGATGCAGTCAGAATATGTGGTGTATGCTGAGTCATCTTCATTTTAGGGATTTAATTTAAAGTGTTCTCCAATGAACATCCAANAACATCCAAGCAGAATTCGAGCTTTTAGGTAATCAGCTGGGTGAATGGAACCTACCAAACGAGGATTACTGGATTTGTTTTATGGATAAACCGCTAGACCTCGAACAGAGCTTTCTCAACAATCCCATTTAACAAAATTGCATGGTGATACAGGAACAAACAACTACGGAGCAATCCAAATCTGTTGGTGCTAAAACCTGAGAAGAGGTATGGTGTAGTTGTTTTGGAAAGGATTGAATACATCGCCAAACTGATGGAAATCTTGGAAGATAAGCACAATTTCAATCCAGACCGCGCTCCGGATAATGTGCATTTGATAGAGAAACAAATAACGGGAGTTACAAATTTTCATGCTTCATGGTTTCATCACTGAGACAAATGAAATACTAAAACCTATAGGCTATCATACAAAAGTTCTATACGGGTTATCAAAGACCAATAAACCGGCTGACACTTTACGGCATCTATGCATCTATGCATGAACTGCCTTTTCACAGTTAAGCTCAGTGGTTCGTAGAGGTCCTTAGGCCAGTACACAGACGCCTTGACAATCATGCGCTATGTAACTCTTTTTAATTTTGATATTCTGTCCAATCTGAATCTGTCCGGTTAAACAGTATATTCATTCAGCGTCACTTCACAAATGTCTCCCTACACGAAACCGTGGAGTTCACCAGTAAATTCAAATCACTAGAAAACGTAAACTTTATCATAACTCCGGCACTTCTGAAACCTCTTATTTTGCTGTACACTGAAGACGTGCGTTTCCATTTTCAAGGAACAGTATTTTGACAAACCGACAAGGCTGCAATGGGTAGCCCACTTTGTCCTTTCCTGGTCGACATTTTCACGGGTGTGATTGAAACACAGCTAGATGAAGCGATCTAGCGAAGTTTTATACAATTGTTGATGATGTTTTTATCACCTTCATTCAGCCTGAAGTTCGAACGCTGTTTCATAAGGCGAGAAAAATACATACAGCATTCATTAAAAAGGAACAGTAGGATGTATACAGCACATTACGGGAGAATGAAAATAAGGATCATTTGTTCTTTTTCATAACAGGACGAGAAATCAGACCCAAGTAACTATCTGTCGGGCACCTAAAAATATATCTGCATCTCTGTGATAAAATGAGGATTCAGCAACGCAACACATAAGAGATGCGTTTAAACGAACATAAAATGTTGCTGCACAATGCTTCAATCCATCACACGGCACCTCTCCCGTTCCCATTTTAAAGATCGCCAATCAATCCAGTCTATTTTCTATAACATTCACGCCTTCTGTTGCAACTGCCCCCCTTCCCAAATACTTTGGTAGAACTGAGATCTATAAAGAACTAACAAACAGATCCCTAAGTGACACCACATATTCTGAGTGCATCCCGTAAACCGACCTCGGTCATCGTACGCCACTTGGTTGAGAGCGGTCACAAGCCTTAGACCGTGCGAACGCGGTGTCGGTTTTGTTGCTACGTTGCAACAAACACCGACTAAGGACGCTCAAAATATTATCGATCGCTCAGAACAAACTGACCCTGTGTATCCGAAAGCGGATAACCTTTACCCCTGGTCTTCCCTGGTTGTAATCAATCATATGTAACCATACACGCACGTGCATGCACACGTGCACGTCATAAATTAATTCATTTCATTTTTATATTATGTGTAATGTTATACCTAGGCTATACGTCATACTTACGTTTCACTGTCAATGAATTGTTTTATCTTATGAAGCTAAAGAACAGAATAACGGAAATCTGTGCTAAATATTATGATTATGTATCTGTGGGACATTTGTTCCACAACGGAATTCAGCTCTAAGATAACGAAATGGAATCTAGAGAGTGAAACAATATTTGGTGGATTATATCACGTCAGAGCAAAGAATAAACTGAAAAGCTAGGAAGCACTGGACAGCTGTTTCGACCTGGTTAGGTCTCATTAGCAATGCGAATCCATCGACCCAACTGGGTATCGAACCCGGGACTTCATGGACAGAACGGAGGCCTGCTAACCACTACTTCACCGAGTAATCAGGTTGTGAATGTTTCCAACCGAGTCATAACCCTGGAGTCTAGTGCTGAGATGATCAGGGTTTGTAGCCCGCAACAAGCTCGCAAAGATGGGTTGAGCTATATCGTCTAAATGGAAAATGAAAAAGGTCTGATCAGCTACCCGGTGGCCGAGTGGATAGCATGCTTGCATTCTGCCTATGAAATCCCGGGTTCGATTTCCCAGTTGGGTCGATGGATTCGCACTGCTGATGAAACCCAACCAGGTCGAAACGACTGTCCAGTTCTTCCTAGGTTTTGGGTTCACGCTTCATTTGTTATATACACGACGAATTCACCTTTGCAGTTTAACCAAATCCTTCATTACTCAATTGAAATGATTATTTTCCCCTCTGCTTGTCAGAAATTTCTAAAATGGAAATGGATACATGTAATGAACTGCTATCCGGATACTTGCTCTCTGATCAATAATGTTTAGCTGTTCTTTTTGTTTTGAAAATTTCTCCTACTGATTGGCCATGACATTGAATTACATGTTTTCAATGCTGGTGCGCATGCAACCATCCGAGTTGTAACTGTACCCCGTGCTGTCTCTAATGACTTACACGATTCTTGTGGCAGTTTATTCTGCCTCTTTGAAACTCAATGCAGAATAAATAACTGATTGACATTGCAGATTACGACTCAGAAGAATGACAATTTTTGTACTGAATACTATGTATTAGTTTGGCTAACCGACCTCTTTGAAAACGTTTCACTGACAAACCAAGTAGAATTGGATCTGTGAAACAAAGAACTTCAGTTTCACTTGAAGTCGTTCATATCAACGAATTTATTTAGGGAATAGGAGGAAAGGACAACTGGTGAAGGCCTACAAAGAGGGGCACTGTCAACATGTTACGAATACTGCCCTTTTCAGTGTGCTATAAGTGCATTCAAGTTAAATTCAGAGTGCTCCAATGCATTTGACTGTTTGTTTCTAATAGAAACAAAACGACAGAGGCTCTCACGCACTTAGGATTGGTTCATGTCCCGACTAAGGAAGTCTGATTGAGGTGTTTCCGATTATGGACTAGGGCAGAACACTTTTTTGATCAGAGTTTATTAGTTTATAGAACAAGCATATCAAACCTGGTTCGAATCTTGCCGTGTTTAGCAACATAATCATAACTCTTTTGTCAGTATTGATCTGCTTTTCTTAAACTAATGGGGTTTTACCTGTTTCAACCTACGGAATGTCCTCCGCGAAGGAAGGCAGCACGTGGTTGCGCTGTCTCTGCGATGAATCACGATTTTGATTAAAATGCAAGTATCAATTCTCGTATACGTCGTTTTATATACTGCTATAATACAATATGGTACATGAATTGTGAGCGCACTGACAGGCACTAAGATTTTAGCTCATAGGGTGAATTTTCAAAAGCTTTATACAAATTACCTTAAAACCTTTCGCTCGAAATAGTGACACCTTGGGAACCACGAAAATACAGCAATAAAAATAATTCTGTAAAACAAATAAAGAATCGGACAATTTACATTTTTGTTTTGGACCATTTGGCTACAACCGTTAGTTAGTAAGGGAGAACATACAACCTTCTGGAATGCTCGCATTTGCAGCTAGAACTCGAAAATTAGATTGATTTACGCTTTACGCTCATTTGTGTGTTTACTCTATCATCAATCAAACGATCCCATTTCGTTTCGTATGCAAATGAAATGGACCCAGGTGAATGGTTGATGAATGACTCTGATTTGGCTGTTGGTCTAGTGCGTCCCTGGTCAACACACTCAGAGGCATTGAGTATATACTTGCATGTGTCAATTGCATAAATTTCGGCTGAAATAAGTACCGAAGTGTTGCTAATTTAGTAGATGTCTGATGTCTGATTAGGCAGAATAACTGCACTATCTCGAAAACCAAAGATATATTTGCATAGATAGAATGAAAACAACCCACGGAATACAAAATGTATGGAGTGACGAATATAATTGAAAATGTAACAACCTCTTAGTTCCCTCATTCATAAGTTTTGTGTAATCTTTAGGAGTTTAGGATTTATACAGGTCTATCGAATCGAAGGAGCTATAGTGGGATCACCTGTCTTTACTAGATCGAAAACCAAATGGTCGTCCCGCGTCGAATTGTTACTCACAGTTTTTAATAGAGTCATCATCCCCCAAGTGATGGATTAGGCGGTCATGACAGTTGCTCAGAACTCATGCGTTCGAATCCTACTATCGCTCGTTTCGGCGTTCCTTTCGATAGATTTTAATTGGCTGATTCTACATAAACATGAATAAAAAGAACTTAAAAAAATATTATTGCTGTTGTTGGTTAAAAAATGCATTGATTGTAAATGAAAACCTGAGATGAAACACTATTATTCAAGTGTTTAACATAACACACATTCGAGATATTTACCGGTGAGTGGCCCACTTATTTCTCACAGTTCTTGACCTAATTGACGTAGTCCAGACGACTCAAGTAAAAAAATTGATCAAGACTCTTCAGTTTTTCAAGTTGAGGTATGACTGAAACCGGAACTCTAGATGCGTATGACTTTTATGTTTGAATACATATACTTCTTTTACATAGACAATTAATGTGCTCTTGGCTTTCATCAACACGAGAGGTGAACTGGGAAGTAGCATTACCGCTGCTAAATATGTCCTTTTATAAAAGCGCTTCAGATAGACTAAATTGAAGTTGTGACAGACTTGAGGAATTTTGTGTTAGAAAGCAGTTAATTTGCTGTAATGTCGCGTTCATCGGGAGTGTGAAAACGTGAGGTACCGTCAAAAACTGCGAAGTAGCATACTAGTCAATAATATGTATTTTTAAGTAGTATTATTAATATGATAATTTCCCCCCGATTATTGCCCCATCTCTTGCTGACAGTTTGTATCTAATAGCTGGTGACTTTAACTACCCACCCCTGCACCCTTTATTGTGTCTAAACCTCAGCGAACTGATTATTGAACCGACTAGAGGAAACTCTCATCTGGACCACATAATCACAAACCATGCTGACACCTTTTCCACGAAACAGTTCTCCCCCTTAGGCACCAGTGACCACAACCTGATCCTGGTCAGACCTAAGATTTACTCACACTCCGGACATTTTCCTTTACTCGACCAAAACACATAATGTTTCGTCAGCAAGATCTTTCCCCAGACAATATTGCCTTGCTTAGATCGTCTCTTGAGGCAGTTGTCGACTGTTTTCCTTTAAACACAACCTGTTTGTCAAGTATGACATTTCTGACAGAAGTGTTGAACTCTGGTTTTGACATATGCTGTCCTGTGATAACTTTGTTCCTTCAACATGGCAGAATATCACCTTTTCTTAAACGTCTTCACCGTGAAAAGGAACGCGCATTTAAATGTGGCAGGNGTGGACCGAAATGCAACGATTATCGTTCCCGATCAAGAGTGAAATAAGACGTTTGGACGCCCTTTGTGCAAGTCAGTGTTTGGGACAAGGAACTGTAAATCTATATGGCGCGGAATAAATCTTCTCTGCAGGCAGAAGAAAGTGATTTCCAGTCCCTCTATCAATATTGAAAAACTGAATAATGCATTTATTCATTCTTCGTCCTACAAATACCCCAGTTATGCTGATTCCAGTTCTCCAAATATCCAACCTTCGTTTGATCCCATCACCTCTGGCGAGATGTATAA
Organism: Echinostoma caproni; assembly: GCA_900618425.1. Taxonomy (NCBI): domain Eukaryota; kingdom Metazoa; phylum Platyhelminthes; class Trematoda; order Plagiorchiida; family Echinostomatidae; genus Echinostoma; species Echinostoma caproni. The sequence continues at coordinate 45,573 of UZAN01040490.1, read as the reverse complement.
ATACATGTGTTCTCTCAAGGTGTCCACCGCACCTGGTCCAGACAACTTAAGTCCCACCCCACT
>UZAN01040490.1:34037-44528 GCA_900618425.1 Echinostoma caproni | reverse complement strand
CTCGTTTCATATTCCACTTCTTCCGGTCTTAATCTTAATCCTGAAAAATGCCTTTAAGGTATTTTTACTCTAAACTGTACCCCATCTCTCTCCGACAATGTCCAGATTCATGGAAAGCCGATGAGCAGGGTCAACCATGTGAAGTACTTAGGTGTTACACTTGAAAGTAACCTTCGCTGGTCCTTACATACCCACAGTTTTGCTCGCAAGTTGAAAAATCTCTCTTTTCAGATCAGAGGACTGCGCCAATTCTGTTCTGACTCGTCGGTGATAAACACTTTCGTTCAACAACGTGTCCTCCCTATACCCCTTTACTGCTCTCCTGTACTTTTAACTGAAATGTAAGCATATATGCTTACAAAAGTTACAAATACAATACAATACAATACAATACAATACAATACTTTTCCCTGGTTTGTTGAAGGCTGATTTCAGGTTGCTGGGGCGTGGCCTCTCAATGATCAGCCGCGTCTCCCAAGTTCCGTTATCTGTTCTGATTGGCAATATGTGTAATGCCCATATTGATGCATGCTTAAAGTTTGCTGACAATATCCCATCTGATTGCACCCATCCTCCACACACTGACTTGTGTGCATGCAAATCACACCCCTGCACCCGTTCCAAGTAAAAACTTAACCCGTCTCGCATATTCGCATACAGAAACTCTTTGGTACCGTATCTTGCCCGGATACTGACCGACAAGGAAAGTGTTCGCTCTGAGCTTTCTAATGCATTTGGTAATTAACTCATACCTTTGTACGTTTTCACATCCCTCTTTTTCCCCCTGTTTTTGCCAGAATTGTAACGGTGGTCTATTTTTTTGGCTGAAAGCTTGTATATATAACTCGCTAAAGCTTGAATACAATACAAATACAATACAATAATAATATTTAACTGGGATGTTTGTGACAAAATACACTGCGTTGATGCCGTTACTTATTTTCACTACTTATCCCTATCCAATACTTATTTAGTGTCATTTAAATATAGTCTAACAACGTCTTTGTGTATGGATAAAGTTCAAATATTTTGTCTTCAATTAATCAATAAAGCAGTGCACTCAGCATTCAGCCTTTTGCAGATTCGTGTTTCAATTTATCCCGAAACTATCTGCTTCCCTTTGGCAGAGTTTTATAAATTAATTACTGAATTTCATTTCTAAATATTTTCATTTGTAGTGTAAACGTGATCACTGACTTGAGTATACGGGGTTCACATGATCTAAAATGGTTTTGGAAAACTTAGGGCACAATTGACGATTCATACTAAAATTATTTATTACTGAAACCGCAATCGAAAAACACTGACATATCTGTTACTGGGTATATGTAGTACATTTGCATATTTTCAATGTTCCAAGCTCCCATTGTTTACTATGCAATATTTCCGTGCTTTTCTGGTGAAAAAGTGTCCCATATTGTCTGTAAACATCCTTTCGTTCATTTGTCCATTTTCGTTGTTGCCGGCCTATACTGAATCTGATCGGAACATTCGTTATAACCAGCGTTGGTCGACATTAGTGCCACCGTTACTATAGTTATGATCTCAGTGACTGATCAAGTTCAACAAGTGATTCACAGAGGAGTAAGGAGTGCGTTACACCTAATCAACTGCCCAATTTCCTCAGTGCTCTAGGAATGAGTACTGTCATTCACACAGGCATATCGGTGTGACAGAAGTTATCGATCGACTAGAGACCTGACATCCTACTCAACACCCTACTTACCAGCTAGAGCAAATTGCGATTATCGTTCTTGTTTCCACAGAGGTTATGGCTCAACTAAATTTCACTCCTGTTAGTGAAAGTTAGCATACGGCAGCAAACGGTAGTAGCTTTGTTGATTGCAGTAATAAAAATGACCACAAAAGCCGCTTAAGAAATTCCAGTGTCCCAAAGTAATGCAGAAGAAACATGTGTAGATTACTAAGATTTATTTGTACCATTATGAATAATCTTTGAGTGTGTTAACGTGGTTCATCGCTAAAAATCAACCAATGAACCTTTTAGATCAATTTTATGCTCCTATAATTCATCCGAAATGCGAGAATTAGCCAAGCTGAAGGAGACGCTTAAATTGGTTTGAGGCGACTTTCCCTAAAACATAAGGACTTATGCAGCAGTGATAACTGTTCTCCAGTAGTACTCGAACAAAGCACCACATTAAATTATTCCTTGAAGTCCTTGAATCCAAAATCTGTTTTTATTTTGAACTATAATTTTATTTCTGGGAGCTGCTTGCAATAAAAAGCTGTTTCATCAGTATTTAAAACATCAAAATCGGTATGTCAATGGATCGACTGCGTAAACTCCGTTTCGAAATTAGTCCACCGTAAGACATGTTAGCATCAAGCTTTGATATTTCTCACTTTGTCGGACTAAAATAACACATCTGTCCGGTCAAAAGCTAATTAAACTTTTGGCGGACTTGAAGTCACCATGATGTAATTCTTGTGCTCATTTCATCGACGTCTTACACACGATTTTCTCCACCATGGTGAACTCACTGTGCTTTTCCGTCACAGCGATAAACCATGCTGAGCTAACGCCAATAACTGCATTAAACTTCTCGTTGGTTTTCACATATTCATCGATAATCTTCTGATTGGATATAACATTATAAATAGGTTTCCTCGAAATACGAAATGATTTTGCTGTATAGCTTTGATTTGCACCTGAATCCCTCAGCGTTTCCCATACACTGCTTCTCTCTGATAAACAGGCACCTGCAAATTTGACATCTTGGACTGTTGGCATCTGTGGACTTTCCTCAAGAGGGTTATTCAATTATTAAACAGCTTCATGGGTGCGTCATACTCGGTGAAACGTCAGCAACAGATCGTGACATCACAACTTGGCTGGCCGATGATCGAACCGTAAATCCATCAGCGACCAAGTGAGTAAGTATCAGGAAGTGCGATAATATTGAGGGGAGGGGAGGGGCGACACTGCACGGTCAGGAGCTAGGTTGTTGCATATATGGTTGGTTTTGGCTTTTTGTAAAGTGGGAACATATTAGAANAATGTGGCTTTTCATTAGTGCGACATAGCAGGAAATTGACTGTAAACAGGTGCACTATACAACCCTGGTAATGAGAACGGTTTGCACCCGATTGTCATGATTTGCAATGTATTTGTTCCATAAAACTGAAGTTTTATAAAATTGCTTCCTCCTTATGTGGACAACGAGGATTAAGGGTAATCACAAGCTTCTCTTGGTCAGCGGTCCATCAAACTTGGAGATAGACAGACAGACAAAATGATAGACAGGCAGGTTTGTACACTGGTAACTGTCTCTTTTTGGATCGACTCTAAAATCTCTTTCCTGAGTAGACAGTAGCTACCTCGTTACATTGAGTTTGATACAAATCGCTATGAACACCTCCACACCGGTTGTGAGAACCATAATGAGCAGAATATAAGTTGGGCTGACCCAGTTAAATTCAGGGGCACCAGATGCTGTATACGTTTCACTTGTTATTATCAGTGTAAATTTCATCTGGGGATTGTTTTCCTATTCCCCGCAGTTTTATTGCTTCATGATTCGAATGAAAATTTTCATGCAAAGACTTACAACGAACAACAGGTTAGCGTTTCAACTTTTGAGGCACTTGTCTGATTTGGATAATTTTCCTGTCCCGGCCGAAACGTGAATCATCAAATTACGATTCATACCCCTTAACCCTTCACCAAAAGGCCGAATAATAATTTATTAAAAATTTTAAAACATACTTTCAGCTCGTTACCGTAAAAAGTACGAAAACATTAACTTTTATGATGATTTTGTTTTACGTGTCATTGAACGTTTCACGAGCGGTTTCCACAATTTGTTTTTCATAATTCACCTAATGAATACAAAATTATCCATTCAGATATGCAATGGCATTTTCATCATTACTGCACCTACTGATGAAGAAATACATGCCTAAAATGCAAAATTTTCCTGGATTTTGCTGTTGTATCACGAAGAAGAAAATATAAATAGGCCAAGGCTGAGGATCGATCCATTCGGTATAAAATATTCAAACAATATATCATTCGATTATAAAGGCGCCAGAAAAGCTCAAAACCCTTGAAAGGAGTTATTAATTTGGGCGCACTCAGGGTCACCTAAGTATATTCTAAAAAGGAAATTATTTAACCTCACCGGTATCTGGTATTTGGTAGAACACGGAGTTCGATTCAATTCGCTATATAAGCCATACCGTTATGCGTCACAATATTTCTTTCTTATTCAGTATAAACTAAGCTGGTGGTGAGGTATTTAGAGCCAGCAGTTGAACTCACCAAAGGGATCGTTGGATTCGAGAAGAGCAATTATCTGTATCATGAATCCATTTTACACCGGAATGCAATGCAATCGGAGTGGGTCTGTTGGCCCGGTCAGAAACTTCGCGTACGTTGTTCTGTTGAGGTATTTGTTCCATGCCTTGATTCAGTGACGGAGTGATAAGTGTTAGAAATACATCTCCGGTTTCCCTGAAAAAGCAGCCCATAGCCAACTAGAAAGTTAGGAACTTCGACGAACACGGATCAATGAAACTAATTTGGTTAAACATTATTTGTAGGTAGGTAGCCAGGTAAGTAGGAACACATTCCTAGATTCAATCATCTACGAAGCGAGCAATCTTGCCTATAGAGGCACTGGTGAGACAAACGGTTGGGTAAACATACTACCGTTAAAGCTGTTGATCAGTGCCAAATTTTTATTATTAAGCATTTGTAAACTCATTATCCATTCTCAGTAGTTTAGCCCTCGGTCATTATTCTGTTGGACGTAGTCTGTCAAATATATCTTCAGGAAATTTACCCACTGATCGTTACTTTCAGAACTACGAATTGGTGCAACCTGGTATAAGCAATGTGAACAGAATACACTTGACGCATTTTAATCGTGAACGCTTCGGTTGAGAATCATGTTGAAAATCGATACTCCCAGCTCTCGTGAACTGAATTCCATTTCGCCTGTTCGTCGAGCTTGGCAATTTGTTTGGAAGCATTTCGTCGCCAGCCAAAGTGGCATCGTTAGTGCTTGTGAAGTGGTAGTGTTCTGCCTGCACCGGTTCGGTTATATACGTTCTTCACCGACTAGTTTTGTCCCTGGTTCTCACTGTATTTGAACTAGTTCGCCGTCGAACTAGTGCTAAGAGTTGAGGGTGNGTTTATCAAGGACAGAAGTGACAACACGACTGCTTAGGCCATACGGAATCCAAGACGAACATGTTTAAATGGATCACGTGTACACGTGATCCATTTAAACATGTTCGTCTTGGATTCCGTATGGCCTAAGCAGTCGTGTTGTCACTTCTGTCCTTGATAAACTCTCGTTCTCATTTCCGATTCTCAGTCTGTCACTTGTTTCTTTCTTTGAGCCAGAGTACTTTTGATGAATTTACGGGTCTAGCCATTGAGGGGAAATAATCTGAAGAGGAGTGCCTTTCTTCTTTCTTCTTAAGTCTGTCAATGCTGCAATGCTTTTAGATTTTTCTGAACAAGGTCCTATCACAGAATATTTTACGGCTGTGTGGATGATCACCATCAACGAGGATTCATGAGGATCAGTTGGCAAATTGTCGGCTGTCTCCACGATAGTTACCCATTGATTCCTTCTTCTTTCAGAAATACTAATTGCTGCAACCTGCTGCAATAAATGAGAACAGAAAGCACCTGGCACATATTAATCATGAAGGCTTCAGTTGAGATTCATTCAGGGTAAACGACTTGGACTTTGGAATTACCGAATGACCGAGCATATATTCGAGAGGTGTTAGGATTACAGTTCATGTGCTTTGCATTTCTTTACTGTGACACTTGAGGCCGATCTGAGCTTGTATTAGGGAGACTGGGAACGTCTTTACAGTTTGCTTTTACTTTGACAGGAAAAGGGATACCAAGCAGTTACGTGATGTGGTCTGAGTAAACTGTAGATTGAAAGTCTTCTCACTTCATCAATTGGTTGAGGCTCTCTACGGAAACCCTGTCTTCAACGTAGATTCAATCTAACAGAAAATATTGCGAACAAATGTTGCGATAAAAGTAAAATATTTTCTAAATGGTTCCGCAGAGTATACTGCAAACAGAACACAGGGGAGAACAAGCCCATCTTAAGTTATTAGTATTCACGACAATACATCATAATACAAATCCCAATATACAGGTATTGACCAAACTCGTGCAACATCCTGAATTTTATTACATTTGTTCCTCTCAATGCTTTATTCTTCCAGCCTCATTCACGGGATTGTATATGATATTGCCCCACATCAGATGCAACATATCTGATATAATATCCACTTGTGTCACTACTTCTATTAGCCACATACCAGTAAATTGTACAATTTCGCGATTTCAACGATTTTTGCAAATGCATCAGTTGTAAGATAGCAAGGTTACAGTAGAAAACCTAACTGTAATTTATTTATTAAAATGACTCATAGACTTTATACAGGTATTGCACTTTCATCTCGTCCACGTTCCATTTGTTCCTCTTCAATTTTGAGCACTGGAGGCAGTCTCTTTAGAATGGAATCTATCAAGTTAACTGCCAAACAGAATTTGCAAGTTTCTTCTAATACACCGCACACCTTTACCACTGGCGACCAATGGCAAGGTAGCTGAATTATCCCTGTTTCTGATAGAGGGAAAAGTTTCCGATTAAATTAAAATTCTAGCTGCTGCGCGTTAATAAAACGAATTTGACATTGAAATCGACCCCTCTAGAAACTGTATAGATGTGAAAAAATAATATTTATTCAGGTCTAACCGTTTGTGTATAGCTGTGCTCAACCATGAAAGTTGTTTTGGGAGAAGGAAACTTGGCATCACAGATTCTAAAGGGCTAATTTCGTCTTAGGACCGAGTATGGGATTCTCAGTGTTCACATAATTGTTTATTAGACCAGCTGATCATCGAGAGTACTACTGGGAACATGGTACATCTGTGTGCACCGTAGGCCAGCAGAGCTGAAGCACCTACGCTACTTGCTTTGGAGCACAAAGAAACAGAATAAATGTCGTTATAGGTGACCAATTGTGCGCAATCCATTTTCGACGCGCATGAGTTCGATCTGTTTATTGACAACAGGAGTACCCATATCGCACAATATTAGCAAAACCAAAGAATTTACTAAAAGATTGTGAATCTTGCAGAATAAGCACAAACGAACAACTTTCAGCATAACTTCAACAAGTGAGTGAGACAGAACACCGCCTTTTATTTAGGCTAATCAGGCAGTTCTTGAGTGCTATAACTTACAAATGGTAGCTTTAATGTGCTTACCTCGGAAGAGATCACCTTTCCGAATAAGGTGAAAGTATCACAGCTGTTCAAACCCAAACAAAGTGCTCAAAGAATATGCTCAGAGAAAATAAGGAAAGTGAAATTGAGATTAGAAGACAAATATGGTATACAGAAATGGACAGAAGAAAGAAACAGGTGGAATATTTGATGACGCACGATGATTCCGGGAATAATAGGGTTGATGAAATAAATAAGTAAGAGGCTTGGTGTTATTTGGGATGACAGACGAACAGCACCGGATAGCTGTTTCGTCTTGTTTGGGACTCGTCAGCGATAATCTAAAACGATCACGAGGATTATGTTTTACTGTTCGATTAGCGAAAAGAAATAGTGAGCCGTGAGTATTAATTTGAAGCAGATCCTTATTTAGAGAATGCGGTTTCGAGCTTGGTTGTTCCTATTCTTAATTTATAATAAAATACAAGCAAGGAAGAAGGTACTATAGGACCGAAGAGAAAATGATTTTTAGAGAACGATTATTACAATTTTCCGAAACAAGCTGTACCTGATGATTATCAAGCCAACTTAAACCGGAAAAATACAAAATGCTTCAAAACTGGCTGAAGATTATGCATGAGGTAGGTACAGCACAGATTTTAGGGAGATAAAACTGTATTACCGAGTGATAAATATCACTCAGAGACGGAATATTAAGATTCAAGACACTTTATTACGTAGCTCACGCAATGAGTAGACGATTATTCAAAAGTGTATTATCGGAATATGCTACTCCCGAAGAAATCACCGTAAAATTACTGTTTCACTGTCCATTCCATTGTAACATGCTATTGAACTTTCGGCGACCAAAACAGCTACTGTTAGTGACAATTCTGATATCAGATCGACTTGGTTTTCACTTGATTCAGGTAACCCATGCGTTGTGCATATTCAGTCTGTCGACGTAATGATCTGCTTGAGGATGGAACGATTGCATGACCTCGGTTAGGTTCACATTTTGCAACTTCCTCCATCTAGATCAAAGACAACCAGGGATATCTTGGTTAGCAAAGTGGGGTTCTCTATGAGAGATGTTTGGGAGGGCATATTTTGCGGAAACAATAATAAAAACGGTGAAAATGCAGGCAAGCTGCACAGGATAGGTAACTATTTTCTTTTGTGTAATGCGCCCCAGCCATCATCACGTTCGTGATGCACTCCAATGTCAGATGCACCTTAGGAATAAAGATTTACGTTCCGCCCTCACTCATCATTTTATCTTCCGAACTAATTTGCACTCGTTCAAGTGGTTGCTTGAAGTGTACCGCTTCGAACACATGTGGGTGTGTTGCAGTGGAAGAAATTCGAAAGGGGATTTTTGATGGCTTTCAAGGTTTGCCTCCTATATCCAGATTTGGAACGATCACATTCGAGTTAATGGATGTCTGTGTGCTAGTTCTCGATGTTCCTACTGTGTTGGTGAGCTTGGGTCGAAAAAACTGTGGTGTGGCCGGACCAAACGTCCTACTACATCCAGAACCGACATTTCAAAGTTGTTCGTTTGAGAGAAGTCACAGTTTAATCAAATGATCGTATTTGCCGTCAGCAGTCCGAACAGGTCCTTACACCAGCTGAATTATTAGCAAAGGCTTCGGCCCAAAATGCGATAGAAAAAGGTACTGATATCGCCGCATAGGATTCGGTAACTATAATTTTCTGCTCCAAATAACTATAGATTACAAACCTCATTGTAGGGATTTGATTTAAACTTGACCGAAATCCCTGAAAGATATTCACCGAGATTCAAAAGGACACTGCTCTCGACCTACAAACTTTAACCCCGTATGGGGCTTATATACTGGCCCAAGTACTATTAGATGTAGTACCAATTGAGTAATGAGTGGTCTTAGGCCCATTGGATGTGGGCGCTTTATTCTAAGTTTGCGTGGTCCAGTGGACGAGATAGCAAATTTGAAGCCGCAACCCATCGCGTGATATGTTAGGTCATTCTTGCAAACGGTTGGGATGAGGTCTATCCATTGAGGCGGTTACTACTGCTTGGGAAAACAGGAAGCATAACAAACCAGGCCACTGATGTTACCATCGGTCGGACCGTAAACTTTATCTAGCGGTGTTAGAACTTTTGTTTCATTTTTATATTACGTTATCTTTTAGCACTCTGCTAGTTTCAACCTTATGATTGAGTAAAAGTGCATGCAAATGCATGTTTTGGGTTGCCATTTCGTAGAAGAAATCTGTCTGAACAGGGTTCTATTGTATTCCAGTCGGGGAGGGGGTAATTAGCGCCAAAATAGAATAAATCACAGCCCGGTCCCGACGGACAAAACTTTGTTAATGAGCAATCAGGTTCGGGAATTTGACCGAACGATTAACAATGATTGGCATAAGGGGGATGGTACATGGGGCAAGATTAGTACCGAATACGGCGTTTCACTCGTTCACACGTAAAAGCTGAAATATACGTAGATATTCAAATTGTTGTTTGCCACCGAGGCTACTGAACCCTTCACAATCGCCATATATTCATAGATCTATGCATTGCAGTATTAAATGCTTTTAACCTTTGTCTTGCACACTGAACCAACCCTAAGCTGAAATCCTAGTGCCCTGGTAAAAAATAGTGATAAAAATATGCATACAGAAATTTTTTGTATAATGCTCTACTGAAGTCCGCGAAACAAACAAAGCTGTTCGGTGGAGTAGAGCTGTTTCAACCTACGTGATTATCCCTTCCAGTGTAAAATACCCACCCTCTGTTACACGAGAACCAGTTGCGAAATGCTCTTGGTCAAATAGTAAGCTGTCATACCTCGTTAAATCACCGACAGACCATGCACATCTATTGGAATAGTCAATAGGATACTCTAAGGCGTAAGGGACTAAATGAACTGCAAGTTGAGAGAATGTTAAAAATCCGAATTCATCTCGTAGTTTTGGAAACGCCAACTAAAGTGATGAGATCCGGACTAATTTACTTTGTTCCGGGGAAAGAAGTAGATTCGGCCCGTATACCACAACAATCCACAGCTATGTAAAAATATGTGAGCGCTTTAAAAATTGGTTGGGGTTGAAAAACCATGGAGTAGCATGATAAATCTGCGAGAGTGTGAATTATGGCTTAAACCACTGAACAAGACTGACTTCACTTGTTTGAGTATGCTCTCGAGTGTGCCTGTGTGGTTACTCATAAGGAAAACATGTGATATGAATCAATTTATATTTGATGAAAGCAGGTC
>UZAN01040490.1:18085-33286 GCA_900618425.1 Echinostoma caproni | reverse complement strand
TTGAAGTTCATATAAATGGTTACGTGGGTTATTTAGAAGAAAAGAACCTGTTATATTTGTTCTCCATTATCTTTCCTACTCATGGTTGCCTAACTTCGGGCCCATCCTGATGTTCGGAGTGTATATGTAGCTTTTCAAAACCACCAGATAATGATGACAGTAACTCATCGATACAAGCATTCTCTGTAGATCTGAACCCATTAGGTTCTTGGGATTTACCACCACCAACAGTAGTCTCCTACAGGCTTCGTCTTTTCAGTTGACAAACCAAGCTCAGACAGTATCAGATCCAATAAACCAATTATTCAATAATCGTGATCATATCCTGTTGTTCAATTTTAGTATTCCCAAGACGTCCACTAAAACAATACTTGAAAATTCAAAGGAGAGATGATATGATAAGTAGTGTTGCATCCGTCATTCTAATCAAAGATTTGGCCCACAGCGTTACCGATAGATATTGTATCTTACCCCAGTTAGCTCAGAAGATACCACCTCCGATTGCACTCCGACTTCTCACCCGCTCACTCCCCTCGAGGAACACGTTCCAGTTTTGGATACATTGTTTCTTTTGTTGCTGTTTATAGGACCTCTGCTATTTTGCCTTGCGCTTACATGTCACAAACCAAAGATAACACAGTGACTGAACTACACTCTAATCATGGTGCATACTGTTCTTTCTTCTGTTCTACACATCTGCTATGTCACACTCTTGAGAAGTCGCATTTTCCAGTATCTTCCCACTCTTTGGAAAACCCAAACGAACCGTATGCGTAATAGCGCAGTTTCTGACTATGCAATGTCGCACCCCTCAGCATGTCGCTGTTCCTGATACCTACTCACCTGGTAGTTGACCTAGGTTCGGGACGGCCATTGATCAGCCAATCTGCGATTTCGCACTCAGCCAATGGCGTTTCAGCTAGTGTGATGCGTTCATGGCACTGTTCACTGATTGGATAATCCTTGCGAGGAAGAAGCACTAATGCAACAATCGAAAACAGTGTCACAATTTAAAAATTTGCAATCGCCTATCGATCAAAACGTGTTGCAAATGTTGAATCAGCCAGATGCATCTCGGAGCTCCATAGCCAAATCGCCTGGAATTTCAAGAAAAACTTTTCACTGTATTATATCCCATCGAATAACTTGTGAACGCTTTAACACCTCAGGAAAGATGTCACCTGAAAACCAACGAAAATTTCAAGTCAGTGAATGAGGCAACCTTAACTTGGTTTACTGCTACGAGGGAAAAGCCTGGTGAGTAACCCATGATGGAGAGCATTCTTTCTTAGAGGGCAATCCATCTAGCTCAAAGAATGCATCATTGTGACTCCAAGGCTTCCAAAAATTGGTTTTACTCTTAGTCAGATCTTTTATTCAAACCTACAGAGTAAGAGACAAGCAATTACTCATGTGCATTACTTCTAAGGTTTATGGGGGAAATTTTGGCTGTACCACTTGATGCGATGGACGAATTTCGCTCGGGGTTGCCGCATTTGATCCATTGGCATGCTGACTTAAATAATTTCAATGCAGATGAAACAGCCTTGTGTTACAGGCAGCTCCCATAAAGAATATTAAGACTCAAAGGAAAAAGCAATTTCTGGATCCCGGAAATCCAAAGAAAGGGTCACGTAGCCGTTATGTGGGGGTATGATTAGAGAAAAATTATCACCGTTGAGTATTGGAAAATTTCAAACTCCACGATGTCTCCGAATTATAGGTAAAATTGCCTTCTGTGCAGTCTTGAACGAACCCGTGGATGATTTCTGCGTTATTTCACAGTTGGCTGTCCACTGCTTTGTGGGAGCATAAGTGGAGAATAGTTATAACCGAAAGTCCTGGGCTCAGTTTGAGGAAGGGACCAGGTTCCAACTGAATGGTGTGAACCAGTCATCACACCGATTTAGAACGAAGGCGACAGATTCTCTTGTACAAACCACAGAGGAAATAGTTGAATCTAAATCGTCTCTAAACTTCTCGCTGGCATTTTACTCTGAGTTCATCACGGAAAGGAGTGTTCGCCAAGGTGTCCCGCTTCTTCCATTTCTATTTAATTTTGTAAGAGATGTAATTGTTGAAACAGTCCTACCCTTATTCGAGGATAGCGGCATTGATTTGCTCTCAGGTTAGATGCAGAGTTTTAGGTGATCATGGTAGTCCACTGGAACAGGTGGTCAACCTCCATAGGCTACGGTGGTTGGGACGTGTATTGCCCATGTCACCAAGTAGGTTGCCATCAAGAGGCAGGTACCGGGTGGGAAAAGGTCAAGGGTGGTCAATCTAAAATGTGGCATGAGGGTTTGAAAAGCCTAACCAGGACACTGGGTCACATAGGTACCGTTAAGCCCCCGGGACCCCGAGATCATGGTAACCGGTGGTTAGAGACACTGAGTGATATGGCTGAGTGTCGCAAACAGTGGTGCTCGTGCATTTCAATATTTCTGGAACTCATATCTACATGAATACTCTATCTTCCCCTTGAATTTGCTGTCAACATTCCGGTCCTCGCTCTGCTCCTTTATCCAAATGGGTGACCAAAAGACAAACAAAACAGACACACGAAAGTACATTGTTAATGGTTGTAAAAACTGAACTGAGACTTAACACTAGCCACCAAAGCCACGGACATTTGGTATTTGGGTGTGCTCATTAACACGCAGATGCGTGAAGGATAACGGCGATTGACTGGTAAGCGGGTGAGTGACCCAAGCGGTTGCACTTATCCTTGCTGGAGCACCGATAAGTGGTCATCGTGACCCGGGTCCAACCCGCCCCTGACTGTTTGAGCGATGCACTTCCAATTCGTGAATCACGTTATGGCATCACGTGCTGAACTTATGTTTACTAACACTGGTCTTAACGAATGTGTCGATCGGCTTGAACAATAAAAGTGAACGAACGAATAGATGTCTACAGACATTAACTATACACATTTTTCACCAGAAAATCACGAATAGATTGCACAGCGAACAGTTAGTTTGGAATATGAGAAAGAATTCAATACACTGAGTATACCCCGTGACAGATATTGCACTTATTTTAAATGATGTAATGTCCCGTGTTCTCACTGTGTTCGACCGGGCTCATTCCTGTTTTCATCGAGTGGGTTAATAGTCATGTTGTAATTGTTAAGGCTAAAACAGTTTTATATTATGATTGACGCCATATACTTAAATCTCAGGTTCGCCTGAAAATGCACAGTAATGAAGGAGTATCTGGAATTAGAAAAATTCCCCTGAAGAAAGCTAAGCAGTTTCGGGGTAACTGGATACTTGAAACTGAAAAAGGGCTGAATACCGAATGCAGTGTACCAATAATAAGCATTGTAAAAGATCTCAGTTTCTTGGATACATAGAGGATACACCGGACGGTATATTTAAATTCCATTTAAATTCCATTATTACACAGTTATGAACATTGGGGAAAAAAAACGAAAGTAACGTAGTTTTCGTCACTCCGGTTTACTTTGTCACAAAACCCTCAACCGATTTTTCATACTACTTAATAGAATCTGCTACTGACTAGCATGTTATATCGCAGTTCCTAGAATTTACCCACTTTTTCGAATTTCCGAAAGGTACGACATAGCAAGAGACCGACTGTAATTCATTTTTCCATGTTTGCACTTCGTTTTAAGTGGTCAAGAATTAAATGTCACCAAAGTATAGCCTCGGAGGACGTGCGGTCACACATAACTCCGTGAAGAGATAAATGATCACGTTTTTGGTTTCAATTATCATACAGTAGTCCGAAGATTATAAATTGTTGGACATGGATAAATTTTCTTTTTTCTCGATCATGTCCACCCATTTGATGATGACAGCATGACCATTTTTGCTTGATTGAAAGCTCACAGAAAATCACAAGCGTATGCCCACATGTAGGTGTGTGTTTGTATTTGGTCATTATCGCATTAAGGGGCCTACAGAGAAATGACTGATACTAATCGAAGTGCGTGACTAGCGTAATTATTTACGCTAATTAGAGCAGCATACGATCCACTCAACAGCCCACTCATTATGACTGAGGGTGTTTGCTGTTCGAGGGCAATCACTGGTCGTGAACCCAAGCTGAAACGAAAGATGGCAGTTGGGAAGGGAGTTTGCTCCACTAGCCATATACGTAAAGAATTAGCGCATCGCACATTGATTCATACGCTCCGGATCAATGCTCGCTCTATTCCGCAGGCTCACTCACTCACCCAGCTTCCGTTCCCCAACCCTGTAGTGTACAACTCCTTCCGTAATTATCCTGAAGACGGTTTGCATGAGTTGATCAGGACTCAGGGACACTGTGGCACTTTTGTGGCACTTCGCTCCATTATGGAGACAAAGACAGTGTTCACTGTTGGATTATGTTTTGTTCCTATCCATTATTTATTTCTGGGCTCGCACAGTTGGAAGATTGTTTATATCACTTAACAGCTCCATTCTGGAAAGATAACTATTAAGTTTAATTGAATGGTTGTTGACTTCCTCCTTGGGGTTTGATGAGAAAGTTAAATGGTTCTTCACTACTTGGGTTGTGTATGTAAGCGAAGTTGTTCGGGTCAGAAGAATAACTTCGGTAATATGTCACTTTAAAATTTTCCAAGACCCAAGAATAATTTTATATTATCAGGATGGATTAGAACGGGATCACCAGAACAATTAATTTCTCATATTTTCCATTCGAAACTACTGATTAACTGATATACTAGTCTTCTCAGCCTTCTGTACCATGCCCTCGAATCAAGATGCTTCACGTATTATTTCCATTTTTTAGATGGTATTTCAACTGAATTTAATTAATTTGAACACATCAAAAATGTCTCTGTCGTTATTGGTTATCCCGACCCAGAGTCAGTGAAGTGTTTGAAAGAAAAAAGAACTCGGCGTAGGGGTGATGGTACCCGTTGGTGGAATTTGTGCTTGACTTTCTATGGCATCACAATTTTTAGGGATTCTATTAGTCCTCTGGAAAACAGAAGACCTCTAAAACACTTCCACGTATGTGGTATATGGTCTTGAGGATTACTCCAGTGAGTTGTACAATTCAACCTCGGCGGTTTGTTCTCCTCACACATCAAACGCTTCACTATCTTTTGAAGAAAACCTCTGCGCTTAAGGTTTCCTACGAGAATGAAAGCTCACCACACTGGTGGGCATAATCGACATCTTTGGTCAACTGCGAAATAGTTCACAACTTTTTCACACTCCCCGATTTGATGTTACAAGTAATTTACTTGATAACGTCCATGGTTTACAGTATAGCCGATTTGTGAGGATTTAAAAATAACACCGCAGAGCTTCAATTCTCTATCAAACACTGTCTCTTTGCTAGGAAATCTGACTATCAACCGAGTTCGAATTATTATAATTTTTCTTCTTATCTCACCGAGATATTGGACGGTATTTGTTAATGATAAGGTAGGTGGACAAAACGAGTTTGTTTTTT
This sequence comes from Echinostoma caproni, assembly GCA_900618425.1. NCBI lineage: Eukaryota > Metazoa > Platyhelminthes > Trematoda > Plagiorchiida > Echinostomatidae > Echinostoma > Echinostoma caproni. The sequence goes on along the minus strand of UZAN01040490.1, from coordinate 27,847 downwards.
AATGAAACATTATTGGCCGAATGGAGCACAAGTTTGAGCGTCCAAGTGGAAATCCGTGCAGCAATAGAGAACTACTTATAAGGAGGTGAGTTGGGATGAAATGATTTTCCGCAAGTTAGTGATACTCATTTTAACGAAAATGCCATGGTTGCTAATGATTATAATTTCGACATTGATGACTAAATGGAAACTCTAACAAGTTGCTCTCGAATTTTCCGAGGAGGGGGAATATTACTAATGCCCATCAATAAATACTTTACTTACTTTACGGCGGCTGGCTCCATATGAGAGGATAAGCCAGTTTTATGGATATCCCGAATTGCTGCTATCTATGCTCGGCGGTCTGCAGCAAGATCAGCGCAGACTGTGATCCAGCTTGAATTCCATTGGTGGATGCTGTAAACGGAGCAAGCTTTTCTGTATTCTTTCGTACCGTGTTAAGCCAGGTTTTCGGTTGCCTACCCTGTGGACAGCGCTCGTTCGAGCAGGGAGGTGGTATCAAGGCAGCTTTGTTCAGGTTGTTATCAGACTTACGAAGTATGTGACCAAACCATTGTGGTCGCGGGCGTTGTATTAACGTCTGCAGTCATATAAGATTAAAACACCGATTTCTGACAGCTTCATTTGAGAGCTGTTCACTGAGTCGTACTCCCAGAATGATTCTTAGGCACCAGTGATTAAAGACTTCTAATCGTTGACAGTTTTCCCAGCCCTATAGCAAGACAGGATGGACTGCTACGGAGAAAATTCGTATTTTTGTCTTTAGGCTGATTTCATTTCTACGTCATTTCTACATCTATCAACAGACCTTTTTTGTTTAGGTAAATAGGTAGGAATGATGGAAGCAGACAGACTAAGTAACTGATTAACTTTTTGAAAAATCTGTCATAAAGCTGCTTGAAGTGGTGCTTCGCAATGCGACCGATCAGGGGTTTGTATAGCGATTTGACTTACGTGACTCACGCCTCAGGAATGAGGTTCTGTCTTTTGCTAATTGATAAATAAGGTTACTGATAGTTGAAAAAGAAAAGAACAATTACTACGGGATGCATGTATGTTATTTACTCTTATTAATTACTGATGTAAAACCTTATGGGCTATACACCAAACATCATTCGAAGTCACCAGTGTAAAATTTGCAATCATCCAAAAAGTGTGAATTAAGGCAGAGACTTCGTATTTGCTTCTGTTAAAGGCGGCGGGTATTTCATGCAATGAATGTGTCGTGTAAATGAGACAGGAGATGAAGAGCTATGGAGCGCTGTAAAGCTGTTTTGACCTTGTTGGGTATCATCAACAGTGTGAATCCACCGATCCAACTGGGGATCGAATCAGTGAACATACAGGTAGAAGGGAAGCATACCATCAAGTGGCTGATCAGACTGAATCTCTTTTCGAATATACAAGATATAACACAATCCACCTTCACGGGCATCACATCTGGCTCATCGCAGCACCAGCCTAAATGAAGATTGTTTTAATTGATCAGCCTGTCCTTGTAAAATATGATTAGCTTTACATCCCGGTGGCGTTATCATAGATGGATTCATCTACTCAGGTCACTTCGGTGGTCTGTTGCAAAGAGGTGGTTCGCGATAGCTGATGTCGATTCTTCTGAATAGATCACCTAGTGCAAAAGCCTGCTTTTGAACACATTTTATTCTTCAAACAAAACATTGGTTCTGATTTGTTCGGCTCCTGTAAATGCAAAAGAATCAGCGGATAACAGGCAATGTATCCAGGTCAAGACGACTGTTAGAGTAAAAACGAAATTTCCGTCAACTAGTGGCTTGTACAATGCTTGACTTGGCTGTTTGTATGCCCGATATAGCCGGGTCACAATATGCTTAAGCATCTAATATATTTCAGAAGAATCTACAAGGTTATTTGTTTCAGTTCTGAGACCATTGAGATCCCGTTTTGCACGACTGTTTACCGCATTTGTTAAATAAATGTTTAGAAATAACTGTTACAATGTAATTCAAGGGAGTTTCAATGTAGGGGGCCAGTGTTCTCGTCTGATCGCGTTGGGAAGCTATCGATTCTTAGAGAAGAACTGATTCAGATAACCGCGAAGTTCCATCTTTGTTAAACGAATGTTTTAGTGTGGTATCTAGAAGCTTCGTTAGCAAAATGTCTGCGGATGATCAGCTGGGTACTGTATCACCTCCAGTATGACACAGACAAATTTGAATGAACTGATACTGTACTCATGCATAAAACAATAACCTTTAGAAGGGCATTCCAGTTATAAGCTGGATGATGTAATCCACTATCTGGCTTTCAATCAGTCTCAGAATAGTGCTAACTAGCTTAAGATCTGGAGAGGGGCTTCTCACGGTTACATCGTTCATCTGTTTGTATGCCTCCCCCCAAAAGTTAAAACTGACAATTTTATGCACATTAGGACAACAAGGTAATATCTTTGAGCTTTTCAATAAGAAATGATAGCTTAAGACTGTTGGTTTTGAGGAACTCAACAAAACAATCGGCAGTTTCTTGTATGCAGCGGTTCTAAACCCTTCGAATATAATGTTATAGTACCTAACCTAAACCCGATTACAACGTGCCATGAGACTGCGCAGTGCACATTTTCTGGCTTGACTTGGTGGGAATAAACTTTGTGGTTCATGGATAGTCAAAGAGGTACAGTCAAGTAGATTCGGATCTGCACACAGCTAGAATAGTGAGCACCTCATCGTGTAAAAGTAAACATATTAATCATATTCAAATGTTTGCGGCACATTTTCCCGTACTTAACACGAAGGATGCCAACGGAATTACAAATTAACGGTGAGAACGTTGCGACCTACTTGGGAAGAACTATCAAGCCAGTTACGGCGAGCTACCGAAGTGAATCATTTTACCATACTTGTTAACAGCTGTTCACCCCTCCCATACAATTGCCACTTGCACACGCTCACACTATTGAGGTCACAGTACGACCCCGAATTTTCCCAACAGTTGTATCGCACTTACATTCACAAATCCAAATGCGTGTGCGCACCCGAACACATTCACACGCATTCTAGCGCCTACCATTGAATAAACAGGAAGGAGGAAGCAGCCAATCAAAGGGCTGCCGTGGGGAAAGTCAGGCGGTGGTGGTGGTGGGATTCGAACACACGTTACCAGAGTGATAATTTGGTGACGTTACCACCGGGCCACCACTGCCCGTGTTGGTAATTCCTTAAGAAAAATTAGGAGTGCTTGTGATTCGTAAACTAAGCGACCGCTGATGAAAATTATGTAATAATATCATTTATGGAGAACCAAAAGTCCAATCAAATCCTCATATGCATTATGAGCCCATGTTGGGTGAATTTTTCACCTTTCTACATCGTTATCACTGAGATTAATTTGAATAGAATAGAAATTCTTGGAACACAAAATTAGTTAAGCATGCAATTGCGCATGTAGTTCATTGGTTACTTCTTGCTGGTCCGTAGGAAGACGTGAATAATATGGAGGAATCGAATTACGATCACAATAATTACGAAAATATGAAGGTTTAAAAATAGCTGATGTAGCGGATGTGGACACGATGCTATAGAGCTCATTGCATGAACGATGTGAAACGTCTGTAGGTACAGAAGGGGAAAATTTGTCAAGTGCGTTTAGATGTGTTCAGGAACAGTGTTATCTGCATGGATGATCTTAGGATGTCCACTACATTTCGATAAGTGCAAACATTTTCCTGGACATATAATAGACTTAACATCACTCTAAGGTGTTTCACATTGAAAGACGTGGGTATTAAGTATTCGTTAACAAAGAGAACGGGAAAGCCGGTTCTTATAGCCCGGCGTTGGTCATCGGATTGTAATGGGAAGATCACATTCGCGTATTCGATGTTCAGAATACTAGAGCCAGATGTGGACCGCCTAACCGATGCTTTGTACTTCAGGGGGTCAGTTGGGGAAGAACGTTTATTGTCTACATCGTCGGCATATTTACATCAAATGAATTTAGAAGGCATAAGAAGTTCGCTGACATCTAATGAAAAGCAAACGGAAAAAGAATGGTACCATGCAGCACCCCTGATTTAACGGAGTGAAAATTAACAACTGTTTTGTGTGATATGAGTATGATCAGTGAAATAATCACGTGTGGTTTAGGAAAACCATTATTTACGCCTTTTTCAGAAAGCATATTCAGCAAAGTGGGTCCGTCTATACAACCATAAGCATTTTCGAGTCAGAGAACATCGGGTGCACGTCCTTGAGCTTTCCGTTCAGTGGAGAGGCTGTGAAGTGCATCAAGTACGCTATGGTATCCAGTATAGAGGATAACTGTCATGTGGGTGAATTTATATCTGTCATCTACCAGGGGTTCGGAAAAACTCATGGGAAGAAGAACTCTCTCAGATGCACTTGATATCAAACATGTACAGGTTATGGGACGGCAGTTGCCAGATCCATGCTTTGGGACGGGAGTCAGTAGAGCAGGTCTCCAAGTGTCAGGAGTCCTTACATTGAACAAACAAGAACTAAAGATATCCGGTAAAAGGATTATAAGGGAATAGGCATATTCTTTTGGCTCTACAGGCGATAGAAGGCCAGGAACACTAACTTTGCTTGCCTTTGTTGCCCTTAGTTGTTTGTATACATGCGCGGGTTTAACCGGTACTGAAAAGGTAATAACGGAAAAATATAATAGGAACACATTCGATTTCAGTGTGAATTATTGTTTAAGCTAATGCCGCGGGTTTTTATTAGCGTGCCACATGTCACCACAATTGGTGCTCTCAAGGACAGCATTAGTGTAAATACTACTCAGCTGCAGGAGTTTGGTTTTGATGAACACAGAAAGAAGTCCCAATTCTGGGTTTTGTCCTAGGTTATATGCGCATTCCGCCCGATGTCACAGCTGTTTCAACTAGGAGGAAGAAAATCTGTCTGTTTTCACGTAAATAGTTTTAAATGGGTAACACTGACCGAGAAGATGTTTAGGTAATTCGCGGGATTCTCACCAAACACTGAGGGATCCTGATTTAGAAACAAGGAAAACAGGTTGAGAAAACCCATGGATCTTAAATTTTTCAGGTTCAATGATGAGCAATTCCGAGACGGTACTAATAGTAATTTTCTCCGGTTAGATCGCCTTAGATCACCGTGGAAAATTTCAGTATACGATGACCGGCATTACGCATAGGTACCGACATTTTTCACAGAGATTAACTGTTTACAGTTGGTCAGGGCTCACTGGGCGATCGATACTGTACAAGTTCAAACCATTGATATGAGCGACTCCGTGTGGCATTTCAACAAGTAACCGATATTCTTGAATCATGCTGACGTAAGCAATTTTATTCTCTTTCTTATGCGTGACAGAAATGAGTTCATCAATTTTTCACCACAAGAAACTTACGTCACTGGGTAGGACTGCCGGAATATTGGTGTTTCGGGTGGGTGGGGGGATTGTGGAAGATCAAATTACTGATGTACCTGATGTTTATGCATTATTAGTTTCGCATCCTTAAGGATTCTACAGTAGTTATTCCGGACATGTTAACACAAAAGGATTTCATAACCCCGGGTTGGTATGAGTGCATACTGGCATTGAAAATAGAGTCGTTTGTATGAGTCCACAGCAATGATGTTTAGAACGGTTGCTGAACGAAACTAAACATGAACAGTTCAAAGGCCGCATACTAAATACCATATGGTGGGACCGTAAAACCCTTTTCCAGGAATATGAGCTTGAATTCACACCGTAACTATAAGTACCTTGATGTTTTGAAAACAGTTTTTCTATTGTCGTGAAAAATAACTGGTAACATCCGTGCTCTTAGTTCGTCAGGGTCTTACTCCTTGTCAGTTCACTTTTTCCCCTATATTTTGCCAACAGCTTTTTCTGTGAACTTTTGTGTGAGAGAAGGAAAGCACACTGAATAGCTATTTCGTCTTTTTGTTTAGAGTATATACTACTTTCGTATTGCTGTGAAGACTCGAAAAGATGTGAAATACAATGCATGGATCCTGTGTCTCGGAATTCGTATGGGATACAATAAAAAATGTTATCAATCTATTTCACTACATTCGCGAGTGTTGGCGACCTGATGTGGAGCTCTGGGGTGATCGTTTCCATTCGAAACACGAAGCGTCATGGTTCCTGTCCCGACACAGAGACAATGTAGTGTCCACCGCTAATGAGTCCTAAGAAGGACTGTGCTCGTTATTGTCTTTCATATACCATTGTATCCGAACGAATACCATATGGGGTATCGAGAATGACCATGTTCTTATTTTGTAGAGTATCGATCTTGGATTAGCCTAGTCGTTTGTTAAGTGGCACCAGACACTCTTGATGTTCTTGGGTGTGGGTTTCACTTCTTGGGAGATCGTTAATTCCCCACAATTTCATGCATTTACATGCGATAGAGATGTTTGTGATAACCAACAAAGAGCACTGTTTGGGACTGGTCAGCAGTGCGTACATTTTGTGTCCCTGTCAGGACTCGAACCGCAAACGTTCGGGTTGGAACTTCAAACCGAGTCGCAAACAAGACGAAACAGCTGTTCAGTGCTCTTTATTGGTAATCACAAACATGTAAATGCATGAAATTGTGGGGAATTAACGATCTCCCAGTGTGATTGCTTTAAATATCATTTTAATGTTATTACTTATCCAGATATTTATATTTACTTTCTGTAAGTATTGCAATTTTTATCTATAATAAAGTGATATTTGGAGCTCTTTTTTCGTTGTTTTCGATTAAGCATTTCTTTGATTCTCATTCCATTCAGCTGTCATTTTCCAAAGCAATGGCTACAAAAATGTTCACAGTTTACATCATTTTGTCTACTCAGTGTATTGCACAGACAACGGGGAGTGAATGAATATATTGTTTGCAATCAAGAAGTTGGTTAGACTTGTTGCCTTACTTTTATTCGATTTGGTTTTACTGATCAACAGTGCAATTTTTTCCTTCGGAGTGTTCGCTCTGTTTCGTGTGATAATTACACTCCAGCTTCAAATCGAATACATTATTCGCCTGTTGTGCAAACACTGTTGTTTGCACACAGTCATCCATCCATTAAGTCCTTTGATTAGTGATTGCCAGTCCGTAAACATGTGAACACCTCCCTGACTGGGGGAGTATTTACTTTGACTGACAGCTTGCACTTTTCTGCCAACCATCATTGACAATTTCTGTTAATATTTACCAGTATCTGATAAGCAAGCCGAGGACAGGTTGCAGGGAATGGTTTTCTCAGCATTATTCATGCCAAAAATCGAAAATAATTTGACTGTTTAGTTTCCATAAGATGCATGCTTGCATCGTGTGTTCCAAGAACGAAACCGTGATTTCAGGAATACTCTCATGTGTGTGTGTGTGTTGTGTATGTATGTGTGACCAACTCATCCCGGACAGATTTACACTGTCATCTCACGTGGAACAGTTTGCAGGTCATGTTTGCCAATCAAGTTTAGACAAATCACTTTAAAAGAAACTTCAGCTGCCTTCCATCTAGCATCTGTTATATCATTCTTTGTTGATGTTTGATGTTTGGATTAACCCATTCGATTTTTTTCACAGGCATCAGACACTATTGATGATCTTGGGTGTGGGTTTCGTTCCTTCGGAGATCGTTTATCCCCCACGAGTCCGTCGGTCAATTACGTTCTCTCTAAGTATTACGCACAACGTATGCAGCCCCGTTTTACTCAGCGAAATGTTTATTTGCATCTTTAGAATGCAGAATGTCTCGCGTACCACCAGGTGTTTGCCCAAAATATTGTTTTCAGCACAGTAGTAAATCTGATTCGATGAAATCTCTGTCACCTTTCACTTAGTCTTGTTGCCGAATGTGTGTGGACTTTCCTCAGGCCACTCCAGAAATATAGAGAGGGTCGTTAATCATCAGTATTATTGGTTTTCATTCTGATTCTTTTAGACTCGTCAGCTACCGAGCATGTTCGCCGAATGTGCCAGACAGGAGCTCGAGAACAAGAACAAGAACAACAACACTTGTTTTGTGCTCATATGCGCTTTACTCCTGTCAAAGTCACTCCCAAGGTTAATGCTTAGTGTGCCACTTGTTTACAAAGCGTATTTGTTCACGCTCTAATCCATTCAAGCACTGGGTTGACCGATATGATACCTCCAATGCCACGGCTGATTTTCCTTCTTTTTGGTAAGATACCCGAAACAGATCATGTTCATGCAAGAAAAACAGGATTTAAGTGAGGTCTGCCGTAGAGCAGCAGGGAAAATAGCAACAGCAATATGAACGGGTGCCAATTTATTGATGACATCTAATTTGAAATCAAACGGCTATAGCACCGGAACATTGATGAGATTCATCGTGGCTAAATTATGATTAACGATTCTTGCAATGTTTTAATCTAGCCAGTGGGACATTCTAATGCATTTATGCTAATGTTAGTCGTGAAACAGTTTGGAGCTGATATTGTCAGTGGGATGGTTAATTAAGCAGACCTGCTGGTCGCGTTTCACCTTGTTACTGACTTGATCACACACAGAGGGTTAGGCGAACACGTAGCGACGTTTCTTTTACTACCTTTTATATTCTACTGACTATCGACAAAAATGTGTACATTCTAACCATAGAATATAGAACTAGTGCGAGGAATGATTGAGGTCGGCGCCTTGGCGTTGTAGCATTACTAACCCAAAGGCAGTTATCGAGAAGCGTATCGAATTCGAAAATGTATGTGCACATGCTCGAGTTCTGAAGAACAATTTGCAGAATTCTAACAACAGTAAATCTGTTTCAAAGATATCGAGCACAGTACTTAGAACTGCACAATTTAGCAAAATCTTTTTCTGTAGTTATTTATTTTTGAGTAGTTTTCAGATGACATAGAAAACACGATTGACAACGAATCATACTGTTATCATACTATCATTCATACTATTAATACTAATTGTGTGTCGTGAATTGTCTCGGTCTAATTTTTCTTGTCACTAGAATTGTTTTTCGTATATTCGAACTGCCGTTGACAAGACGGTAGCTTGATTTTTGGGTCAAGGAAAGTGGAGTAGGTAACCCAAACGATTTCAGGCTGTGGGATCAGGGACCGATTTCTATATGTTAGCGTGTGAATGTAAACACATTTGAATTTCAGATCAAACTCACAGTTACTTATGAAGAGTGGTATGGGATAGGAGGTAACTTACCTGGAATAATTATCCTTCAGACTTCCTATTTTCTCATTCTTGCTTTAGGGTCCATTTGACCGTTTGCCAATCATTGAAGAGGACACCAGAACATATTTGAACTGGCTAATTTGATTTTTTCAGAGGTGGGCTGATCTTCATGCATACTAAAGAAAAACACGCGCACTGTCTGTACGCTAGTTACGGAGTTCGAAGGGCGAACTTAACGACAGATACGCACTACTAATCGGCGCCCAGATGAGCGAGACTCAAGTTTATTACTTTTCGAGTGTGCGTTTGACTGATGGATTTGTTAGACAAGCTTAACGCCGCTTATCAATGGTCTAAGGAGAAAGACATTGAATTTAATGTTTCTAAATGTAAAGTCCTATCCCTATGCCACAAGCGGAAATTCTCGCATTTCCTTAGCGACCAGCAGCTACCACATACTTCTAGCGAAAAGGACTTAGGTATTGTTGTTCAAGAGGATTTAAGCTGCTCCAACAACTGTGCTAAGGCTTCGTCTGCTGCTATGAAGAATGTCGGTTTACTTCGGCGAGTCTTTGGCCGGTTTGAATCATCACTATTCCCACGTTTGCTATCAGCGTACATTGGACCCTATACAGAGTACGCCA
>UZAN01040489.1:50404-73365 GCA_900618425.1 Echinostoma caproni | reverse complement strand
CCCTACTGTGCGTTTCGCCAAAATTGACAACCCGTAACATCATGTGTATTTCTTTTTTACTTTCTACTAATCTTCATGCCTTGTCGCCAGTTATCTGATCAATACTTCTGAAACGAGTGCATCAATCCGCATCACTTCGCCGCTGCTACCCACACCCCCTGAAGTTTTGTGCGTTTAATTGCACAACCGACGATATAAAAATGTCGGCATATTTTGGCCGGAATGTCATGTTTAGAAAATCGGTGATAGTTTCATTTGCGTGTGTGTGTGTGTGTGTGTTCCTTTTCACACAAGGGTGATCAGACTGGTGCTCATCAAGGGACGTATGAAATCGTATTGTGCGTGAGCTTCACGAGCATCATCCGTGCCGGTCTGTGCAAGCACAACAATGATTGATTGATCAGTGCATTGATAGTTACATTTCAGTTCCATTGGTCTAACGCTGCTCCTCGTTCTATCGATTTTCACATCACCATTGTGAGAATCGGAATTCCGTGCCGAACAAAAACGAACGCAGAGACAAGTGAGGTGTCTATTCCGAGTGGGTCTATACTGTGAATAGTACAAGCTGGCGAGTACGATCACGGTTTATGGATGATATTGTGAGAATCTGGTATGCATAACCTACAAACTTTCCTTCGAAATGAGAAGTTAAGGAAAGTCGAAAAATCAACTACGCTTTGGGACAACGGATATTAGGAAAGGTTCGTCGAAAATGAGAGGTCAATAATACGCGAAATTAAAATGATTTGGGCAGTACAAAGGTTCATAAAGGACAGAAACCTGCAAGAACTCTGTCTTTGATTTACAACAACTTGATGAGACCCAAAAAAATCGAAACAGTATCCGGTGCTTCTCAGCTTTTTAGCTGAAGCCTCATTTATATGACGAATTTATCAGATAAATTAAGCAAATTTCCATTGCTCTCATAAAACAAATAGTCAGGTTTTGAAATTTTCAGACTGAGTCATAATACTGGAGGCTCGTACTGAGATGAGCGAGGACCGATGCTCGCAACAAGATCTCCAGATGGTTCGTGCATTATCGTGTATATTTGAAATGAGAAATGGTCTGATCACCTGCTTGGTAACCGAGTGAGTAGCATGATTGCGTTCTACCTGTGAGGTCCCGTGTTCGATCCTTAACTGGGTCGATAGATTCGCCTTGTTGATGAGACCCAACCAGGTCGAAACTGCTGCCCAATGCCTCCCAGTTTTTCAGTTCAAGCCTCGTTTAAACGATGAATTCATCACAAAAACAAATCCAATCCTCCAGTACTCTCATATGAACAATTCATTTATTATTTAAACAAAAATGTCTCCCTTGATTCTGCCAGGTCCGTTCCCTGACAATTCCTTCAAGATCATTTCATTCAGCCACCTTGAAAATAAGCTAATTCAATACCATCTGATTTTCTCAACTTGATAAAATCTGTGGTGAGTGATGCTCATTCAATATTGGCAAATGTGCGTGTGTTTATAGAGTTTATGCTACATACGACAGTATAAATATGATCAATCACAAGCGATGATCAGTGGAATTGCAAAACGCGGCAACGTCCGATCAGCGGGCAATCACGATCGAACCACGCTTCGCAGGTTGGAAAAATGCCTCGGAGTTTCTACTTCATAGGGGTTAACCCCCCCCCCTCCTACCCCAGATCACTGATTTTAATCGAGTGAAAAACACGATTACGTGCTTCTAACATCCAATGACAGCCACGAGGCAAACACTTGTTGATATACTCCTTCGGAGTAGTCCGTAGAAAAATTGCATGTCTCACCGATTTACTGAAAACAGGACAGCACAACATGGGCACTATACGATCAATTCCAAACTCTTGCGCTTTATATTACGTTGCTGAATTGTGACTAAAACGTCACGTCTTCACAAATCAGGCAAGTGGTCACACAAGCAATTTCCAGGGATAAAGAGCTTTCGTATACCCTAAAGGTTCATCAAACTGACAAACACCTCAGTTAGGAAAGCAACCGAAAGAAAATAAGTGACTCTCAAGTAGTCCATTCAACATACTTCACTGGAGGTGCATGAACAGATTCAACAGGAAGAAACACTGAGGGTGGCGAAGATTCTCAGTGTCAGAATATCACTGATTTCCAAAGTCATCCCCAAATTCATTCAAAAGGAATTTTGAACGCGAGGAGAACAAATGAAGGTTAACTCCTCAGAATAATTGGTTATATATTCATAACAAATGCATTTATGAAACCTTCGCGCTAGTAGTTGTAGTCGAGGGATAATACTATTTGACATTGGACGAAGGAATAGAGTCCATGGCAACGTTGCGGGACCGCCAATCAATGAGTTCTTCTTCGCAGTTATTCTCAACTGTCGGGATCTATGTATACACCAAACGGATATCAATCAATTAATGTCCACGAATTCTTAAAGGTACAAGGCAAACGGATTCCTGAAGTGAACGGCATTGCTCTCGGGATTAAAAAAACGTCTGCTAGTTATGGAACTCCGAATGGTTGACATCAGCACAGGGAAATGGATTGTTCAAATTCGACTGGTATGTACCTATTCAGCCTTGGGGTACAGCATCATGATGTACAATAAGTTCCAACTAATCGGCTTGATCGATCAAATTGCAACAATCTTTTATGTGGTTTTGTCCGCTCACTTTGTACGGCGTGGTTGCACACACACACACACACACACACACACACACACACACACACACACACACACACTTCAGTCAGTCAGGGTTTTAAGGGGATCAAAAGATTTCACTCCGGATTTTATTCTCAACCCGGTGCCGAACCATGATTGATGATAACCAATGTTAGCGATTTTCCAAACCAAACTGATTTGATAACTAGGCAAGAGATTTCCAACTACTCTCGCTCTCTCGATTACCACTGGTATTCACCAGTGAATAATGCGTCAAGTTTGCACCATCAATTGCAGTGTTCAGTTCTATCCAAAAAACGGGACCATTCAATAGGAAATTCGCGCAAAACGTTCCCGTAAGCTCTCTATCCAAACGCACTTTGGTTGCATGTGTTTGGACAGCGTAGAACGAATTGCAAGATTTCGTGGTTTGAATACCTGCTCAAATCAAACGTTTGTTTCAGCAACGGAAGATACATAACCGACCAAGTTTTAACCTCCATCAATGGGCTTGGCTATAAACGATGTTCGACCAGAAGACAAGTATCTTACTTGGGACTGTGAAATCGGACGCGGAAAAATAAAGTCATTGATCCATCTAAGGAGAACCCAACCGGAATCCGGAGCGCATTATCAACCTACACGAATCTCTCCTCCGCTCACTGTTCGTAACAATCTTGTTGTCAAATGAGCTAACCTCAAAGCGAGTACATATGTGCATATGTGTGGGGTTGTTTTTCTCTCTTGATAGAAGAAGGTGAAAGAATAACTGATAGAATCTTAAACAACGAAGACCATTGCTTGCAGAACAAAGTTCCTAAGTCCACATCGAACCCCCGTGTCCGCTCCCATTACAAACTCCTTCCTGTGCGCACGAGGAAGCTGGAACAGCAGGCTAGAACCGGTCCAAAACCAGTTCGAACCAGTTTGGAACCGGTTCAAAGCCGGTTTCCGGTTGGTTTAGGAAAGCCAATCGACCAATGAAAAAGGATGGTCACCATGACAACGAAACAGCCAATCAAATCACAGCAAACGGTCTTAATTGATCAATAGGATGAAAGGAATGCAAACGAATGCAATCGAAACCCTCAAACAGAACTATATGAGCCCGTTTCCCCTGAAGTCTGGCGCTACCCCGAGGTCGCACTGATGATGTTGCCTAGCTTGGCTACGAAACATCTGCGAACAATACTTTCAGTTCGGAGAACATACCAACACCAATATCCGCATCCCGAGCTACAATCTTTTCACATCATTTCTAGATGATGAGGATGATAATGATGATGGTAGTCGGATTGCTAGTTCATTTCAGTTTGTTTTGAAGATGCAATTGTATGGTCAGCATTCTGTGGACAAATGCGAGTAATTCGGTGACAGAAATGAGCGACCTATTCGGCAGTGACGAAATCTGAACAAAAGATCTTGAGGTCATTATGGCCCCTAATCCATTCTGCTAATCACCAAATGGATGAAATTTACACGATAAATGATATGCTAAAATGGTTCCAATATGGGAAGATAAATTCAATTTGATGAAATAAGCTAGCAGTAGAAGATTGTGATTCCTGTGTGTGTGTTTGTGTGTGTGTGTGTGTGTGTGTGAGTTGCTCGAGGAGGAATTCATTTTGCACCGATTTCCTCCATCTGCTTGACGGCGACTGTTTGACTTAGAGATTCCAAGCACATACATCAAATTGTCTTTAGTTACATGCATTCACATTTTACCGGTAACTCTTTCGATCGAGTAACGTTTTCTAAAAAAGGTCATTTAAGAATATCAAGCTTGGATTAGTCCATTCGATTGTTCAGAGGCACCAGGCAATCTTGATGATACTTGGTGTAGAGAATTAACGATCTCCCAAGGAGTGAAACACCCACCGAGAACCATCAAAAGATCATTTAAATTTTCAAGTGAAGTTAAAGGCACAACAACAGATGGCTTTTGAAAATTTTCGCATCAAAAGCAATTTTTGCTCTGAAACAATCCTCAAATCATGCATAAGTGATTAATTTATGAATCCAATCTTTTCATCATATTCTATGACAAATAATAAATATTCCTGTTTTTTGAAGTCAGTTTTTCTGTTGAAAGTGTAGCGATCCTTTACACTTTCCCATCGTATACACAGCATAAACACAATTTGGAGGATTCCATTTTTTCAAGTATTTTTATGATATGAACATGATACTTCGAACCTCGTCGCCAGAAATGCGATCGGATAATAGCAGATCATGACACGTGACACGGAATGCAAGTGATAAATGCTAGCCTGATCCGGGAAGAACCCCGGTGGAGACTGGTGCCTGTGGGTTGCTACAATTTGTGCTGAGAAGTCTTGCTGAGATTTGGATCACGGCAACGACTAGTAGAAATATGCCCCCGCAGATTCCATTCTGTTCACCACATGAGCGTACTCGGTCGGTTCAATTAGTTCCGAGCTGGGGCAGTTTATCTGATTCAGAAGCCTTTCATCCGAATGGTTTTTTCATTTCTGTTCAGAATGACCTCGAACAGAAGTACCCATTTTTCAACAACCATTTTGCAGTTATCTGTCGCATTTTTCATTGTTTTATCAATGCAACATAATGGAAGTGTATCAGACCGGTCGGACAGCCGGTTGGCTCAACCCCTACACCGGTACGTAGCTGTACGCTTGTATTCCATCAAGTGTTCCTAATCTCTTCATCATTGAGTTACATGGATAGTTGCAAACTTTTCTCATTAAAACCTAGGCTACTGAATTCTCAATCAAGTAACGTATTGTGTCAGTTGTCAAATAAGCCATCTTTTTAATTTGTTGTCTGACCTGTTAGTTTATCTGTCTGAGAAAAAATTGCGAGTTTGTGATTTATCAATGTAACAGAAGAACTATCCATATGCTCATACTTTATTTGCTCTCCACAAGACAAAATTCACCATGAAATCGAATGCAATCCTCTACTACACTGATGTAATACTTTAAATCAATATAGATAGATGAAAATGTCTTTTTACTTCCTTTTTATTTATTGAATGAACGAAATGTGCAATCACCTTTCAGGAAGGGACCGTGGCCATACAAAGCTTACCTGGGAAAGTGTAGAAATACGGGGGATGAGCAGCGGTGGAACGGATTGAACCCGTGACCTCCGGGAAAAGTTTCTGACGACCCAAACCACTGGACTATCACCACCAATATACAGTTAAAATGTGTTCCGTTTCAAATAATATCGAAAGTAAACACTGAAATAACAAAATAAACCTATTCAGCCGGATAAACGTATGTTGGTTTAATCCACTGGTAAATAAAACATTTTTCATAGCCTAAGGTTTGTACCAAGACAAACTTAACTGTGTATTTCACACACGTGTACGTTCAGATTGTGAGCCAAGCGAATCCTGGTACCATAATCTTCATGAAGATGAAAAAAGGTCCACGATTTGCTCGGGAGCGGAATGCTGCCAGGTTGCCCAGGTCAAAGCAGGTAAATTTTCTTACGGAGGTCATAACCGGAGCATTCGGTTAGCAAAGTCCAACCGGGAGGGCAACGGGGCGGAGTGAGAAAACCGTAATCCGTTGGGGACCGGTGTCCAGTTCATCGGACCAAACGCCCTTTGGACAGGATAAAAAGACCAAGTTGGCCAATAAACCTTGATCTCCGATTGAATCAATGGTTTGTACGCCTCTTCTTGGTAGGTTTGTAATCAGGGTTTTGGTCAACTGCCGTAGGTGAACTACCAGTGGTTCACTGACATGCTCATAGCTCCTGATATTGACTTTTTATCCTCTAAGTTTGGTACAAAAACACCTCCGCCGCGAGAAGGCAGTGAGTAGGGCTTCCTCAACAGAGGCTATTAGAGACGTTTGGTCGTACGGGAGCATTTCCCGGAGAGCAAGGAAAGGGTGACCAGTCACAAGCCAAATAAAGTCCGGTCAAGTCAAAGTAAGCTTTATGCACCCGTACGGTGGATTTTGAGCGATTTTCCACGATAATACAGTGGAATTGAGGTGGATGGCCACCGAGTGTGAATAGGTTAATTAAAAAGAAAAATGACAGAAAACTGAACACAGGAAGACGATATTGACGGATAAAAAAAATGAATGAATAAACTTATTCACGATGTGTTCAACCAAACCTGTAATAATTGATACCCGCTTTACTAAAAATCGAGCAAGAAAAGGGAGGATGCTGTTGCTGTATGTGACGGTGCGTGCAGGAAGCAGCTTATAATGGGAGCGGGTACGGGATGTTGACGTGGATTTAATAAGTTCGTTGTGCAATTAGTGATCTTCGTTGTACAAGATTCTGTCTTGGCTTTTCTTTCACATGCGTCGATATGCTTGCACACAACAAAATCAACCAGAATTTGTCTGGTTATGCCGCCACATCGAGATAGGAGTTTTATGGACGCGGAAATCAATACGAAATCTTTTTCTTTTAGGCCGGGAAAAAATACGGAGGAACTGTAGAGCGAATGAGGGAGGATGCATGCTACCACGAATTTGAAAATTACGTTTGGGGGAACAGCAAGCTTCGCAAGCCTGAAAGCATAAAAATAAAGTTTACGAACCTTGTTTTAAACGTTCTCCACATGTAAGGTCCAAGAGAGTTTGTGGGATAAGACGACTCTGAGGTATTCAACGGAGTCAGCTTTGGGAATGCTGTGACTGTTAACTACTAGATCCGATGAATTAATAAAGGTAGTTTGATTGCGGGAGCCAGATTTGAGGCTGAAAGGAACGTCGACACATTTGGAGATATTAAGTATGAGTGATCGAGGTAAAGACCAACTCAAAGCGTCGTTCAGACTGCTTTGAAGTTGGTGGGAATAAGCATCAATATTGGAGGGGCACCCAATCACCAAATCTTCGTCATACTTACAGGCAATAAAGTTGGTAGAGACAACCCAAGACACCTACCCTGGCTATCCTGGGGCTTTTGGGGTCCCTAATTGCGTGCCAATGGGATGTTTAATGTTTGCTAAATTTTACCCATGGATGAAGTTAATTTTGTCCTGTTGGTTGTGCGTGTTGGTTGACCGTGTTAGGAGTAGAGGACAGTAGAATAAAATATTAAAACGATTGACAGAGATATTAGTTTCACGATGATCGAGGATTTACTAACACCTACAGGGACCGAATTTCATTTGGAACACAATGGAGAATACAAACGGTAGAAGTTACCGTCACCGTGAAGAAATGAACCTTGCAATGTGTTCGGTTTACCAACGTTTCTTCTAGCAGCACCTTGTTCTTGGACCCATGCAGAGCAAACGAGAGAGATGTTTACACTTAGGACAGACACATTTCTACGTTGACTCTCTTTATCCAAATGAAGGATTTTTTCGTGAGCAATAGGGGCATTTTAATTATTGAAAACAAGGAAAAACAAATGATATCACATTATAATGTGTCTGATTCATAGTCTATGCTTTCACCTACTTGTTTGCGGGTTTCTCACATTCTTGTATTTAGATCCAGTGGAATATCCTGACGCCTCCTTGTTGACTTCATCGAACGTGAACAGTTAACCGAAAGTCTAATGCACAGTGTGAACCATTGTTTGAAAAGCTCAATACTGTGAGTTGTATCTAATAGGCGTTCTCGCTGCCATTTGGAAAATTTATTTAACCAGTATTGTCCCCTTTTCAGAGAGCATTATAGTCAATGGTCCTCTGATAATTATCATTGATAACAAGCACAGGAAACCAAGAATCACGAAAGAAACAATTGCTTCAGATCCATATTTATGCGTCACATTGTGTCTTCAAATCAAAAGCGACGACGTAAGTTGTCCACTGGAAAACTAAAACGATTGAGATAGGTCAGTACTTGAAACTGCCATAAAGCCGCCCCCATGCCCGCTCGCGTATAACCGGAATGTCCAAATCCCCTTTTTCTCTTTACTTCAACTCTAATTCCATTTGTCATTTTCAATGTGGGTGGGGAAGAGACATAGGTGAATAGAATAGAGTCAAAATTGGGTTCAAAGTGAGATGACGCAATCGAGAACAAATCCGTTGCATGAGAACGACAATCAAAACGACAAAACCCCAATGATAAGCCACAATCTGACATCTTCTGATGACGTAATAACAAGTCTGCCTGTTACGAATCGGGATGTGGTTCTTTCTTTTCAAATTTATCACGGAAAACGTTTGCATCAGTTGTTGTTTACTTTTCAGCACTCCGTCCACATAAGTTTTATCGTACTTTTTTCATCTTTTTCACCATCATTCTTCAGTTCCACCGTTATTTTTGAATCGTGTTACCACTTTATTCATCAGGGATTTTCTTGCTTTCATATGGCTTCCTTCGGCAGACAGACAGCTAGATAGACAGATGAATAACCAACCCTACATTCCCAAACTTGACTACACGATTAGCTTAAATGTGCGCATTGAAAATGTAGTGCAAGTAAGTTGACTGGAAACAGAAAATAGATGGTTGATTGCAAACGGGGGAAATCACGACAGATTGTGGATGTAAACCCGTTACAGTGAAGTGCACTTACGTACTACATGAAATTTTCAGATCGGAGTTGTTGAGGTTCAAGCTGTAGAAACAGATATCGTACAAAAAACATTTGATGATTAAATAAATTTATGAATCACATACCTGCACACAAAGGAGGCCATTTCCTTAGAAGTTCACCAGCGAAACATTCGTTTAGCTAAAGTAGAATCAACCAGCAGAGAGCCGAACAACCCGTGAAAGCCGCAGTGCAGTGTGTGCTGGTGCCCAGTCTGTTGTGTTGTATGCTATTCAAACTGGGATTGTCATTACATGTCAATGCCTAATCAAGTCCATGCCCACCGTGACCAGGATATACTACAATTGGTTTGTTCACATGCGCCCAAGAGACTCAAAATTATCGTTCATTTTCAGCTGTCCTGGACGTGCCAGCAGTCTGTGACCTACGAGGCTCACTGCAGTCCCCGAGATTTGCGTTCGTTGTTATCGCTCTGGAAAAGCAACCTTGTTACACTCAGAAAAACACAACGATTAAGTCTTTCTCAACCTTCAGAGGAACGAACCCTGTACTACTCTCGAAGACACTGGAGCTTCCGAACGTTTAACAAAATGAGACATGTTGTCTGTGCGTCATGTGCATCGTTTGAACAGGATAAAGAAGAAAGTTCACTCACTATTCGCCTGTTGTTTTTTCAGGTCTACGAAAAAATAAACTTAAACTCTGGGATTCGTTCCCCGTTAATAAATCACTGGAAGTGGTATTGGATTCACAAATGTCTTAGTACGAAAGGTTTGCTTTTGCGATTCCTCATGAAATTTTGCAAATCATTGACCATGACCTTTGGAAAGTTCGCTTGCACATTGTAGCCCGTTCCAACTTTCAAGTAGTTTGCTTTGCAATTTTTAGCTTGTATGGCAGTTTTACTTCTACTTCGTAACTAACCAGGCTAGAACTTGACGACGGGAATAAGATTGCCGGCAATTATTCAGTTCATTTTTCTCTTTCTGTATTCCTTATCTGGTCAGTGAAAATGCTACGTTAACTGAAATGCCCGCCTAAAATCTTGCAAAATTATTGCAAATAAAATTTCAAGTACAAACCATCTCTGAGCCGCATCCCACGTTTCACGAACATATATCATCAATTTATTCCAGTATTTTGCGGAGTTACTTTCGGAAGTGACTAATTTGAAGAGTAACTCTGCGTTCAACGTTGACAATTAAACCGAAAGATAAACCAGATTTTTAATTTGTACAATACTCATGAACCATAACATACGTAAACGAAACTGAAGGAAAGTGATCATTCTGTTTAGTCACGTTTTTATGTTTTTGCTACTCATAAGTAGTCTAAGAATGTCTATATATAAATGAATTTTCATGCCGTTTATCCGAAAACAATGTTTTCCGAGAAAATGTGGTTAGAAAAATTAGTAATGTGGGTTTTCACAATCTATCCGTGATCATGTCACTGCATCTTCACACGCGCACACTGCAATCAAGATGATTTTCACAGTAATTTAGATAAAAATCGTAAGACTAAAACAAAATTGCTCCCGAAACAACGAAAGTGATCTCCTGAAGGAGGTACTGCATGCAAACAGAAACCCAGTTGCAGTCATTGCTAAACATTAAGAAGCAACACCAAAAGTAGAAACCCGATAATTGCCTCCAAGTGAAAGCTTTCAACGTTATCATACAAAGGAAATGACACGAGTCAGCACGTCAACAACGTATCTATTACGCGATTGACTCGGTCATTGTCTTCACTACCAACCGGATATAAATAACATCGTTGAAAGAACCATTTAACTGCTCCGCTAAATCAAACTAAATTAACTAGTTTCGGTGTCGATGCTCTACTATCTAATTAGCCAAGATGGAGGGGCAGTTATGTCACCAAATGACCCAATATTTCCCGGTGTGGCTTAAGAAAGCGATAGACGACAAATTTGATATCGTGACATCATGAAATCGGTAGTAAAGACTCTGTTACGATTATACAGCAAATTGTGCTATTCCAGCCCATTTGTTTTCAGTCATTTGCCTCATAACAGATACAAATTTACAGAAACCTCCGGAGAATCTAGCCATTAAAAATCATAAATCCGAGATACGCAAACATCTTGAATGATTGACCACTGTAGCTTCGCCTTGTTGAATACTACCCCCTCCCCATCCTGTTTCGATTTTGTGTCAGTATGTCGTGTTGTCTGTTTGTGATCAGCAATCTTGTATCCTTTCTACGACTTAGCTAACCATAAACGTCAATAAGACTACAATAAGCAAATAAAAGTCTAAGTGCAGTGAAATGATCATGGCTACATTGTACAAACCCTCGTTGGTGACTTCTCTAATCACGTTGGTGTCGGGAAAAGTGTTTTCAGAGGAAATGGCATTAACGTTTTTACGTATGCATACTCAGACTACTCATGAGTAACAATTAAATAAAACAAAATGTGACGGAACAGATCGAACGGTATTACGCGACGTACAAAAAAATAAAAAAAAAATAAACGAATAGCAAAAATTGTTTAGAGACATCCCAAGTACACCGGGAAACCTTTCCGTTCAGAAGTTTACAGAAGTTTACAGTATTGAATCGAAGCTGAATCATTGGGTAAATGTAAACGTCAATGCATATTGAGATCCGAGCAGAATTTGTCGAAAGGATTACCGGTTGATCTGGTCCCCCTAAAGCACTTATGGCAAGGAGATACTATAATTCCGATTTCTAAGATTCCAAGCAAAGTTGTGCGTGGTTTTTAATATTGGTTCAATGGTAGTTGAAGAGGTCAGTGGAAGTTTGCTCATGTTTGTACAACAAATCCATCTATTTGAATAAGGCGTTCCTAAAGTCCGGCCACCTACATACGTGCTAGACAAACGGCCAGACAGCCGAACACTGCTAAGGTGACGCGAAAATCCATTCGGATTAAAAATTTACACGAATACAATTACGGATACGGATGGATCGGGGTAGGCTTACGGCCCTCCGAGCGCTTCTCACGGGCCGGTCGTGGAGGATATTGGATTGGAAGAGGCCCAGAGAAGGAGTGGGCCACCGCAACGAACGCCCTGATCGTAGGTTTAGACACTCCGGCCGACCACCAGGAGACACCGCGGAGTTTCCGGACGGCATATCTCGAAGTTGGCTTGGACTCCCTGTAGCATGTCCTGACTTTGCGCGCCCTGTTGAATCGAGCGATCCGGACATTAGACCGTACCGCACGTTCGAAGTTATTGCTAGATCGTTTCATGGAGAGCCTGTGGGAAGAGTTGTGGGAAACAGCATGTATACTTAATTCCGAGAAGACATTAGATGTATTTAAACTGGCAGATATTCTGAGGNCGGTCGGTTTTCATCTCATTACGAACACCTGCGATCTGGAAATTCTTGATATTCAATTCAAATTCACGTTATGTGGAAGGTTATTTGAAGCGTTCTGAGATTTGGTGCCCCAACCGCAAGAGTCTGGGCGCCGAAAGAAAGACGGCACATTTTCTTGCTGTTGTTGAAAAGGAAGCTTATGCACTGATTACAAATTTGGCATTCCCAGAGTCACCAATACAACTGAAGTATGAAGAACTGAAGGATCTGTTACTAAAGCATTTCCAGCCAGTCACTTCAGAAGCAGCTGAGCGAGCGAAATTCCATTGCCTTGATTGTGGTCCTAATCAGTCTGTTCGAGACTTCATTCTTCAGTTGCAGACTCAGGCTGCCCGCTGTAATTTCAAATATCAGCTTCAAACTCAGCTCCGTGAAGAGCCAGAGTGCAGGCAGAAAAATAACACCGAAACACTGTGCAAGTGGTCCTTAAGAGAACCCCTGTCTTCGTTCAAATCATTGTCTCCTTACGAAGAGGATAATACTCCGTATTCTACAGATTCGTCACAAATCAAAATCCCGGTCAGATCTTCCAAAATCATGCAATAAACCAACCTCAATTCTCGGCCGGAGAGTAGGAGTGAAAGGACGTCATTGTTCGATGCATGCAGAGTTCATTTTCGCCGGAGAAGGAGGAGGAGGCGGAGGAGTGTTGTGGGGTTCTACTCTCACTTGTGTGCAGTTCTTTCAATGGTCAAGACAACAAGACTTCCGAGATTAGATTGATCTATTCGAATTGACACCCGCAGTCTGTTCCATTCAATATCCTGTGTGCAACCGGCATTTGCAATAAACTATTTAAAATGAGGTCTATTGTGATATTTGTACGCCAAATCAGGCCTACCTTAACTTTGGTTCAAGTCCAAGTAGCTTTGTGCACCCGGAAATTTCAATATTTACACACCATATTTGTGCACTCACAGCTATAAAATCATTAGATAATGAAATTGAAAGTAGTAGATTGTGTTTGTCTATGAAGCAAGCATTTACACAATTCTGTGGAAATTTTCCCCTAGTAGACGTGCTATATATGGCAGAACAGAATTACGGTAAGCAGAGGTACGAGCAAATAAAGGTTTAAATCTTAAGCGTGTGGATGATGTAGATACAGCTTTTGAAAATTCGTTGTGTAATGGGCGGTAAGTGTCTGAGAGTATTTTGGCAGTGAAACTTTCGCATGCTTCTAGGTATCTGTCAGTGATAGAATCGGCGAGTTTATCCCTGACAATGCCACTACATTCAGAGATGTGTTTCAGAGATCCCGCCTGTAAATAAAAGTCTTTCTTTAACATACCGAGAAAAATCACTGGGGAGCAATACAACCAGTGGGGTAGCACGCAGGCATTCATAAACCTAACAATCAGCTTATGGGGAACAGAAAGTAATCTCAATCGGAGTGAGAAATACGAAAGTTTTTAACTTTATAGAATGTTTTTTAAACATGCAGTGACCATGATAAATTTTGTTATAAGGTAACGCCAAGTATTTTACTACTGTTGATTTTGATACGGATGGTTGATTGGCCGAGAGCGTGAGAAACCTGTCTGTAAGGGCTGAATATGGTACATCGGCCAAAAGGAAAAATACATCTTGACATTTAGAAGCATTCAATGAGAGAGAACGGGACAAGGACCAAGTAACAACGTCGTGTAACTTGCTTTGAATTTATGCAGCCTCGTTTGGGGTGGATGCTTTGTAATCTATTAACAACATCATTTGCGTATTTACAGCCAATGAATGCAGGTGGAATGGGAAATTGTTTGACATACATAGAAAAGAAATATCGGGAAAACATTGCACCTAGCAGGACACCAGAAGAAACGGGGCGAGTGGAGGACTTTTTTCCGTTGAGGCACGTAAACTGCCTTCTATTTGTGAAATAATTGCAGATCAATCTGCTAACGTTTGGATTAACATCACTTTCAGTAATCAGGTTGAGCAATACTGATCGATCAAGACTGTCGAATGGGCTATTGTAGCCTAAGAACAGCATTCTGACTGTCTTACTTTTTTATCTAGTGCCGAAATTATTGAATGAACAAGGTATGCAACGACCTCAAGTGTTGAGCGCGAAGAGCGATATGCCTATTGATGTATGTCGTCTTCCTTAGACTCAATGATGACCCACGGTAAAAAGCATCTCTCAAATAATTTGAGCGTGACTGACGTGCAGGCGGCATCATGGATGTTAGCCTTTCTAGGTTCTCTGATGAACAATTTCTTTGACTCAATATCTTGAAAGGCCTTCTTAAAAATGTGTATCGGTTGATTTTGCTGTATACACTGGGACATACTTTTAAGATACAATTGTCTGAACTGCTCAGGGGAGCGTGTTTCTGGACTTCAAAAAATTGTGGTCTGTTTGTGAAAACGAAATCAAAATGGGAATTGAGTCTGATAGGAAAAGGTACTAAATTTTGTAGACCCAGTGTGGTGAGGAATGTTACATCATATCACCAAATCACCAACAAATATACACAAAAAGTCACGTGTTTTTGATATTATGGAGATAGAAAAAATGTCAGAAAGCTCTTTTTGTCAGTCACTGATATTGTTGGTGACAGATGAAAGTTTTCAAGAAGTATGGAATGAACCCCCTCAAAAACCGGGGCTTACATTCGATGAGGTGACAACTGATTTTATCCGTTAAGTATTCAAAGATGATAGTGGTTGATTTATTTCAGTTGTCGCTAGCGTAACTTGCAACACCTCCGCCTCGTTTGCGGACTCTCACGGGACGGTCAACCCGATACAAATTTTAACCATCCAATTTCACTAGGGATTTCTTCGTGCAGTCACGATTCCTGAGGCATATTAATTTCCAGATTTTTTCCGACTCCTCTTTCCGACTGTTCCCAATAGAGAACAAAAATTGCTTGTTAAAATGAGAGGAATTTGCATTCGACTGGTGCTGCACTGTCTGAGAATGACCTACCAACCTGCTCGATACTTTCTCTTTCTGCCGTTTTGTGTTGTGATCATCCGCTTGAACTTATTTCTCACATTGTTGGAATATTTCACAAAAGACGCAGTTCGCGCGATAACACATTAAAATTTTATGAACGTGCTCGTGTAGGATAGCATTTGGTGTCCTTGAAATTGATAACAATGCGATTTGATTACAATAAATCCACAAAAGTGCAAATATTAATTTCGAGATAAATGATGCGGCCGAATTCAAAGGCCGCTCCACACGGTCGAGCCACGGTTGGCAACAAATAATTCTCCTTGTACCAACGTCGATATTCTGAAACCATAATAATAGCACAACGATTAGTCACCTCATTATAGATAAATTACTCTTTTTTTCAGATTACCCCTTTGCATAATATGAACATTAATATCGACCAGGAAACCTTATTTTACTCGTGAAAATATTACTGATACCACTGTTTCGGGGTGAACCCAAAACTCACCAACCGCACATCCCTCCAGGACTGTGCGATATTCTATACTGTGGTATTTGTCACTGACTATCGAATTTTTCGATAAGGAAAAGAGGACAATAGAAATGCAATACACAACTCCTGATGTCCCGGAAATCGATTGGAAAAGGGATATTTTTTAATTCATACAGTCTATCTGGCAAAATATTGCTAGTCGACTGTGCAGTTCAGTTTTTGGGGTCCGACAGTAACACGTCTGCTGTACTATTCACGGTAAGGGTATAAATAGTAAAAAAATCTGTTGAGAATCAGAAAAAACGAAAGAACATTTTTGGTGCTCTTTGTCAATTGTGTTCGAATCCCATCACTGACGCCGTCTAGTTAGCTCTGAATTCCCACTTTGCTTGGGTTTACATGTACAATTGTATGTTGAATCGACAGATTGTCCAACTCGAGTTGTTGAATCAGTTCCTTGACCGTCCAGAGGCTCCTTTTGCTACACTAAAAAAACAAAGTCCGGTAGGCGAAAAACAGTTGGGTTCTTTTGTTAATAAATTCATCACAATTTTATCGGGTAATCGGGATTCGTCGATCTGGTTCGGATCGCATTCAAACAAATCAAAAACGTGATTTATGTGATTGATTTATTTATTATTTATTTTCTATTATTTTTTTATTTATTTATTTATTTATTTATG
Source organism: Echinostoma caproni (assembly GCA_900618425.1). NCBI lineage: Eukaryota > Metazoa > Platyhelminthes > Trematoda > Plagiorchiida > Echinostomatidae > Echinostoma > Echinostoma caproni. The sequence continues at coordinate 56,801 of UZAN01040489.1, read as the reverse complement.
TGATACTCATCTAGACTAGTTCATTGATACGTACCCGGGGATCTCGGGCGTTTCTTCGTTCAAGGTCACGGTAAAGCTAAAGTTTTTTGTTTGCATTGGGGGAGTGAGGGGGGGGAGGGGGATCCAATATTCGGATGGCACAGAAAACGTTTTGGCATAGATTATGCCGTGTGGTAACTGGTGCGAAAAACCTGATCAACACTTGATCACGTGCTGTGTCTCCAGCGTAGCGCTTTTCGCCGTCCTAGTTTTCTCGTGTCTCAACCCCCCCGGGGGGTGGTGGTGGTGGGGGGGGGGNGGTGTTTGCGTATCCTCTTTGATGATAATTCTCCTGACCTGTTCAGTTTGTTGATTCATCGTACAGACGTTTTGTTGTCCAGTTCAAAATCCGGTTGGAACTGTAGTGTAAGAATACCTGAGTGACAGTATATGGGACCAGGATCTATAGATACATTTGGATCACTTTACGCAATCGCTGATAGTGCAACATTTACCAATAAATTTTCGGTTCAAACAAAATACAAATCATGATTATTTTGCTTTCGGAACAGAAAAAAAAATTGAAGTTTTGGATTTCCATGAAACTGGAAGTGCACAATATTTGTCACATAAAGTGGTCGGTATTGAAATGTAGAGGCAAAACAATATTGCCTTATTTATCGGTATACATGGTACGAGTAACACCGAAATTTAGGCCTACCCTTTCATTTTGGGTGCAATTCGTGTTATTCGGTCAAATCAGAGTTTTATGATTAGGTTTTTATCTATCCCGGCGGAAGTAACAAGAAACACGGAGTGTTTCTAGTCGAGCCACTTATGACGGCACCATAACCAAATTGATCAGACACAGGCTCTAAAAGCTTACGCTAAATGAAAGCAACTTGTATGTCTATGTGATGTTTCGTCAAAGCTGATGATTGGTTGTGTACACTTTACCAATATGCGGCCAGTTCTGCTCTACGGTTATGAGAAGACTGGATTCTGATAGTCTTTGACGACCGATGCACTGAACGACACCATGCTTGGCATGCAGTGGCTATTCTAAGGGTAGCTAAAATCACGCAACTCGATAGATGTCTTGGAGACATGAGGTAATGCTACGAGAGCTGCGTTACAGCAGATATCTCCCATATTCCAACACCAGAAACCAAAACTTTAGATAACTGATTGTTTCGGAACACTGAACGGTTTGAAATTTAGCCGCCATCAGTGGTGCACGCTTGTTTTCATTTCTTGTCATGTCAAAATGCTTAGAAAGGTGACCGAGCACAATGTTTGACTTTGTGCTCTGCTTGTTGATCATTGGGATGAACTTTAGTTTCCTCTCCCTCAAAATAGGCCCACTCCACATTGACCTTACGAATTACTAACATAAAGTTGTTAATAATGATGATGATGATGACGATGATAATGGTGATTGTGCGAGCTTCAATAAACCCTGTAAGATGTACCAACGGGGTTTTTCGCTGTTCGCGACAGCGAGTAAATATCAAATCGAGCTGTTCAGCAAAGTAACGACTACTGCAAAAGGAACTAATCGCGAATCACAAGTGAAAAAACGAACGGGCGAAACCAAAGCGATGAATCCGGTCATACATCAAGGACCTCAATAAACGGTTGCTGGGAATGGTACACAAATCCACCGCAAATGAAGGGTCGCACTCACCCTGTTCAATTGCAATATTCTATAGTAAAATTGAAAATAATGTAGAAATTGAATAAATGTAACTCATTAAAAAACACTCCCAAGGTTAATAGTTACTGGTTAACATTCATAACAGGGTACAGCGTTAAAATCGAGCCCAACGATTCAGGAGAACCATGCCAAAAAGAACTGTTTCCGAGATGATGATGTGAGTTAACGGTTACGAGGAAGATGTGCAACAGCCGTAGCTATTTAGCTCATAGCCCCAACTCCGATCGTTCTTTTATCAGCGATTCAGATTTTGAACCCACCCCTCCGGTCAAAAAGCCATTACATTTCTTCATTACGCTTCGTCTATTTAATTCCAATGTAAGTTTGGAGGCATTGACGTGGGAAGAACAGGCGATAAGATGTGTTCTCGAGTGGAAAAACACATGTCAACATTGGTCAAACACAAATTGCCTAGAATGAGAATTATACAATCGACCGATCCCATCTTCAATCTCATCTTACTCTTCATGTGTTTCGGACTATCCATCAGAATGATCGAGAGAAGTCGTGCCGGGTGATTTGTGCAACTCCCATTGGAGTACGGCTATTAGGACAAGAACCGGAGCCCCTGTTCTGAAAGTACAATGACATGTGAATCCGTCTGCGTCTCGTCTCGCGTGGCAACAACGAAAGCGGAATTGAATTTTTTTGGTTTGTTATCACTTGTTAAATATGCAACATTCCATTTGCACGAGTTAGCATCAAATGAGATTCAGCACACTGATTGCGGACTTATATCGGACGCCATTTTACTATTGTTTTATTTATTCAATAGCCAGTTCCAGAATATGCTCCTCGTGACATGAGAACACATGTGCCAATGTTTTTTTACACAATTATTGTTATACACCTAGACTGTTGCAAGTGTCCTAATTCGAACAGTCTCGGATATATCTGGTGGAATTTGATTAATGACAGTGGAAGCCGAATCCGTATCTACTAGTTCTCAAGACAAATGCACAACAATATATATATATATATATATATATATATANCGATTCCAGGACATGCCCATTTTGAAATAAGGATGGTGTGTGTTCAAAGGAGAACAGTTGTTCTCGATGACTCATTTGATAGCCATTCGACTGACAGGTACGAAAATCGATTGCACGTAAGACGCAGCACAGACTCATTGCAGCGTTTTGTTGACCTAATGGTGTGGAATATGTCGCACCACTCGACCCATATCGTTGCCCAAGGCAATCCCTGTAAACTTTGAGCGACTGAATCATCACCCACTTCTAACATGTCACATGTGAACAGGCTAGGGTACAATTCAGTGAAAACATGTGTTCCCCTTCGAACGTGTATTCTATCAAGCTTCGTCACCACATTGTTGTTCCTTCAACGAAATACAACCAACGACAACAAAATTTATGTACTTAAAGAAGAAGAATCAAATGGTGGAGATTATGACATTATAAAATCCACAATTCCATATTTCTTTATTCTCCCACTCAGCCTCTTTAAGGCCGCAGCCCCCTTCCTGAAAGTTGACTGTACATGTGTATTCAGTAAATTAAAAAAGGAGTAAAACGACGCTAAAATACACACAATAGTGGTAAAGTTATAATAATAATAATAATAATTAAAATTTTTAGTGGTGCTTTTTGTTCATATTACTAAAATAAATCTTCTACAGTGCGATTACTCCATCGTTTCACATGGTCTTGTCCCTTTCACTTGTGACAATGAACAAATAAATTCCTTCGGACCCTTTCTGTGATCTGATTGGATCATATTCCGTGATCTGTGGCACTTGGAACCCCTCACTCCNCCAACACGAGACTGTCTGATCACCGGCTTGAACGTTTTGTGATGCTCTGGTTGTCAAGTCCAGTCCATCCGTGGGCTGATGACACTTCTGCTGCACAGTCGAAGTTCACTGGGCCTGCCTAAGTCTCGTAACTATTCCAAGACTGTGTTACAAATGTTAAGAAAACGAAAGCTTGAGACACATCAATGTGGCTCGCATTAGGGCACGACCACTTAACCGGCCTCATGGGTTGNTTAATCCCCGCAAGCTTCCAGCTGTGTTCTATTTCCTTATCCTTTGTAGTTCCTATCTGGAGGAGAAAAGATACCGGGAAAAGATTCTTGGAGAATACAGTGGTAAGAAGATCCGGTGTATAGCTAAACCAATTTGGTGATGGGGTTAACTTCTATGGGATCCAAACATATCAAATCCGGAAAACGATTTGAAGGAAATTATGCAAAAGGCCCTGGCGCACAATTTGACGCGGAGCATCTTAAACTGATGAATAAAATGTAGCTAAAGGGCACAGTACCAACCAGTTCGGACAACTGGAACCTGAACTGTCCCATTAAAGAACGGTTCATTATTTTTAAGTCCCTCATTTTTTGCATTAAGATACATTTTGCAGTCTTCTGATTTTGATTTCGTATATGGGCCTTTTCATGCTACTTATGAGTAGCTAGTATGTGATATGATTTTTGGCCAAAGGGGGCTGTCGATCTCGTTCACCGAACACTCACTTGATAACAAATATGATGTACTTATTTTTGAAAAGTAAGTATTCCAAGATTGTTTTACAAATGTTAAGAAAACGAAAGCTTGAGACACATCAATGTGGCTCGCATTAGGGCACGACCACTTAACCGGCCTCATGGGTTGTTTGTGCTAGAAACTGATGGAGAAGAACTTCCGAGGAATGATACGACTAGCTCCATCCCGGATGAGTAGAACCCATGGTAAAACAATAAAACGGTAACAAAGAAACAATTGTTAAATGATAACGTGCCAGCTGTGAATCCAAAAATGAGCCTCAGAGCATAGATAAAACGTGTGGTTTTCCGGTGCCCCGTGGCTCATTTTACATGCGAGATATTTTTGTACTTATGTACTTATGTCTACGAGTGCAACTTTTCAAATTTCTCTGAAAAAAACATCAGTCACCCTTGGGGAGTGTTTTAAAGAAAACGAAGAAACCGACAGCCAAGATCTGAGGTATTATGATCCAGCAGTGAATTCAAAGGTGTCCATAATTTAAACCTCCAAAGAAGAAGAACGAACTTGGCCCAGGCGGCTCCGATTTTAAGAATCACCTACCCAGTCGAGTGGCATGGCGTATTAGGTTTCACGGATGAGATGCGACCCATATTCGTACTGTTCAAATTCCATCTTGAATATATGCAGCAATCATGCAATCTATACCGGTTCATTTCGCGCTGTGCTTTTGGTTGCCCAAAACACGTATCTTTATCGAACTTAGCTGAAATTGATCCGCAAAAAAGAACAAGATAGCATACCAATTCTTTATTTCATTTATTTCATTTTTCTTTCCTTTTTACTTCCTTCTATCGAATGTTCATACATACTTTTATACAAATATATTTCTTTGGATAAGAGAGTTGGTCAATCAAAGGTCTGTCATACGTAGAAATCAGGAAAATTAGACAACGGTGATGGGATCCGAACACAAGCCCTCGAAGCGATAATTTAACTCACTTGACCGACTGACCACCACCACGACAGCCCACTCGTACGTGAGTCCCATTTCCAATCGAGTATAACTCAACCAAAACCCTTCAAATAACTGTGAATCAAGTTCAAATTTAACCCCGTGGAAGAAAATGACTCATCGTTCCACACACACTCCGGTTTGTGGTGACATGTGGGTCAGTTTGGTGAGCTTTGTTCTCACTCTGCTATAGCAACCCACAGACACTGCGCTCAAATTGATGCGCACGTGATCTCATGCTGTGCATTTCTGCACTACTGGTTCGGATCGTAGTTTGGAGTTTACGTCTGTGACTCTCAGTGACTTCTTATGTCACGTGACCAGAATAACATATTGTTTCCGATGACTGACTGTCAACATGTTCGAAAACCTCTAAGTTTGGTGAAATCTATTTTGATTTGCCTTGTCTAATCACAATAGTTTGGAGCAGAGAAATACACTATCTGTGTGCAAGCCTCTGGTATGCCACAAGCACAGCAGGTGGTAGAACGACAGTAACTGCCAGTTTGACTATGCCTGCACTCGATTTGATTTGAGGGGTTGATTGAACAACTTGATTCAGCACAGTCGTTCGTTTCAACTGACTTGATTGTACCAGATGAATCGGTGGGGTATCAGTATACTTACAGGTGGCTGAATGCAAAGCCAGTAAACGTGTGTGAATGAGCTTCAGTGCAATTGAAGCATTGAAACCAAATGAAACGATTTATGGCAGTGTTAAATATCTTGAGGACTGAAAATTGGATGCACGATACACATGTCTTCTGATATCCTTGCTGTGTAGTGGTGATTGTACAAATGCGCCAAATATCAAAACTCCCAATCAGGTCCGGATTCTGATGAGTAGAAATTCAAAACCTGTGCGTAAGTGAGCAACACTCGTACATAACACTGCGTACATTTTTTTCGCATTTGTAAACAATCTAAATATGTGCAGAAGACATCAAGTTTGTAGGACCAAATGGGAGAGCACAACTAGCAAGGCAAATGGGTAGGTGCCTAAGTGGTCGAGTACATGGGATTCGCCTCTCAGCATAAAAAGGTGTCATGTCTTGACCACTGGAGACGAGGGGCTAATAGTGGGGAGTAGTCATGGCGGTCTTTCACTAGGAATGACACAGAAAGCTAGAGACTTAGGAATCATAGTGACAGCAGACTACAAATGGGCAGAACAGTGTGCCGCAGCGGCTCACCGTGCCTGCCGAGAGCTTTTTATACT
>UZAN01040489.1:29610-43654 GCA_900618425.1 Echinostoma caproni | reverse complement strand
ACGCCACCATGAGCGGTCTCTTTATTTTCTCGGAAACGAACTAAGGCCTCATGCAACAACAGAGAAGGACTCTGGTGCTATAGTTCACGAAGACCTGAGCTTTTCTGCGCCAGGGTGTCATCAACCGCACTCAAACATGTCGGTCTACTTAAACGTGTTTTTGGTCGTTTTGAACCATCGTTATTCTCACGTCTGTTTTCAGCATACATCCGGACGCATATTGAGTATGCCATCCAACCTTGGAACCCATGGTTACGACGTGATCATAAGATTTCGGAACGTCCACAAAGGCTCGCCACGAAGATGGTCAAAGGACTCTATCATGATTCATACATGGGGAGAATGCAGTCGTTGGGTCTATACTCTGCTCAGTATCGTCGGATTTGAGGAGACTTGATTTTGGTGTACCAAATATTACACAGCTCAAACCACTCTTGTCGCCAACTTCTGACTTTGTCGTCAAACGTTCATCTACGGGAAAATCCAATCAACTCGGTACTCCAGAAATCTCGACTGGAGTGCCGAGGTCATTCACTTACCGTCAGTGTGCACTGCCTGAAATTCCCTACCATCTCATGTTGTATGTGCCGAGACAATTGATTTGTTCAAGGTAAACTTGACGAATCATTAACACACATTGCATTCCAACATCCAAGAGAACACAAAACACAACCAAATGCAGCATATGGAATTTTGTTCATCACTGTTACAGTTCAATTCGTGTTAATACCCTATGGGACAAGAAAAGTATCTGCATGTAAGTAATACCCATAATAAAACTTTGACTTTGACTCAAAATGAGTAACGTCGGTAATCTGATCTAACCCTACAGAGAGCCAGTTAAAGAAGAATTTTGGATGCTGTAGGCAAATTAATACAGGAGCAGTAAGGTTGGTGTAGTATGTATTTCCTGAGTGAGGATCGTATCAACGCGAATTTGGCGGGATTGAGACAAACAGTATGTCGAGTATTTTTGACCTTTCCACAAACATTTCGAATTGCGGTTCTTTGACCGATTTGGTTGGTATTTTTCGCGGAAGCACTTTTCACTAAGGAGTCCTTTCGTGAATGGCGTATACAGTTCGAAGGTTAAATGCATTCTGATAGCAAATAGAAGATTAGGTCTGTTTCAAACGGTCCAAAAGTAGGCCTGAATAATCCAATCTACTGCGGAGCCACTAATCACTCTCTGACAGTTCATCTCCTGCTAAGTCGCATCCCTAGGGATTTGATTAAATGAGTAAATTCCACAAACTGCGACATAATATGTTAGTCAGTAAAATGCGCTTTAGGATTTATGAAAATTCAGTTTGGATGTTTGTGTTACTTGCTCTCATTATTTATTTTTACCAGATATTTTGTTAAAGCTGAGTTCAAATAGACAGTAATAAGTAGTCTATGTGTATGGTACAAGTTTCAATCATTTGTTAGACTGCCCGCTTGTCATTTGAATGGAATGTAGCTCTTCTTCGATTTCAAGTAAATAGTTATTCTAAAACTACTTACTTTTTTGTGGAAAGGGTTTCTAACTACTCAAAACCGAATTAAAATTCTTAGTATTTTCCCATTCAGTTGCAATGTGAAAGTGATCACCGAATTGAATACCATTACGATCTAAAAACGGTTTTGGTGATAATGATGATACAAAATTAGGGCACAGTTGACGATTCAAGCCATCGATTGTAAGTGCGTGATTTAATGCTATAAACAGTGGACACTGTATACTGAACAATTCGAGACTGTTCCAGGGAGTGGTATATTCTCCGTTGTTGTTTTCCACCTTCATCAGTGACCTATCAGAGAGTTCTCTGGCCCTTTGTCAATCCATTTCCGTGCACGAGGACGTTCCAAATTTTTCCAGCAATCTATAGCATATCTATGCATTTTCCGTTCGTTCTGTACTGTCCCATTATGTATGCAAGTGCTTCGAATGCACTTTTACCCTCACACTATTTGTTTATCTCCGTCACCCCTCAATCATAAACACAGAGCCCCAACTACAGTCAATCTCCAGCTATGTCGGACCCCTTAGAAGCCGCATTTTCCACTATCTTCCCACGTTTTTGAAAACCCAAATCAGCCGTATGCGTAATAATGTTGTTTCAGACAATACGATGTGGGCCACCTCAGTTTGTCGCCGTCCCTGATATCTAATCGCTTGTTGTTGACCGATAGTCTTGGCGACCATTGAGCATCCATCCTAAAATTTTGCACTCAGCTAATGGCGTTTCTCTTAGTGTGACATATTCATGGCACTGTTTAATTATTTGATAATCTTTACGAGGAAGTCACACCGGTGCAAGTGATCGGAGTCGCAGTGTCATTCAACTTCAAAATGTGCAAGCGCCTATAGATTAGAGAGAAGCAGAATGTGTTGGAAATGCTGAATCAGACAGGTGCAACTCGGAGCTCCGTAGCCGAATCATTTGGAATTTCACGAAAAACTGTCTACAATATTATATCCCATTGAACGACTATCGGAGAACTTTTGAACATTGGAGCATCGGGGGAAAGATGCCGCCTGAATATCAACGAAAAGTCCAAGACGGTGAATGAGGCCAATTTGGCTTGGTTTAATGCTGTGAGGAGAAATCACAGAATGTTGCCAACGGTGGAGAGCACTGCATATAAAAAGGCAATTCAGCTAGCATAACGATTGTTACAGAACGACTTAAAGGATCCCAAATTAAGTTTCGTTCTTGGTCAGATAGACATAGTATTCAATCGTACAAAGTAAGAAACAAGCAACTCATGTGCATTACTTTATAGGTTTGTAGGGAAATTTTAGCGGTATCACGTAATGCAGTGGATGAGTTTCGAGCGGGGTGACCGCTGTTGATACATGGATATGCTGACTGTGATATTTTCAATGTAGATGGAACAGCTTTTTATTACAGGTGGCTCCCGGAAAGAACATTAAGTTTAAAAGAAAAGACAATTTTTGGGTCCAAGAAACCCAGAAAGAGGGTTAAGTTACTGACTTGTGGGAGCATGACTGGAGAAAAGTTATCACCGTTGGTCGCTGGAAAGTTTCAAACTCCACAATGCCTCGGAGGTATAGATACAAAACACTTCAATGCAGTAGTATTTCTTCAAAGAACGCATGGATGACCTCTGCGTTATTTCACAGCTGTCTGTCCAATGTCAACCGCAAAATGGTTTCTCAAAGGAGCTCTATTTCACCATTTATGGACAATGCCCCTTACCATAACACAGGTGCATTATTCTCCAATGTCAAACAGCTGCCTCTGAACTGTTCTTCAATGTTAAGAAGATGGATCAGGGTGTGATTTAGTCTCTCAAATGTTCGTTTCGGAAACATTTACTGCAATATGTTTTGTGTTTGATCGAAGATGAGCAACTGATCATGAAAGCCGAGATGGATATTCTCATGGCCATGCATCTAGTTGAGAAAGCCTAGGTATCTGTGTATCCGCACCTACTGATCAACGCTTTCCTGAAACATAGAACACAACACTGCAAGCGAGTACGATTTAATTCCGGAATCACTTCGCTGCATCTCAGCTGGTACTTACTTTCTTAAAGCTAACTCCTGGGAAAGAATAAGTCCGCCCCGTGATCATGAAGTTACTTGGGAGTTTTGTACGAGAGACGTCCCCAGCGTCACTCGGCGCTTTTCATTTTGAGGGCGCACCTCTAGTCTTTGTACAACCAAGTGCAAACTGCAGCGCAGCAGGAAGTAGTCTCTGGCCTCGGAAGTCAGGGGGTCAATGACTTTAGTTTTAAAAGGCCAGTCACATCGACTTTGCCATGACACCATCATTGGTCTTATGTGGCTTTAAAACAGGATGCAGGTGACCAGCCTGAAACCTAACATACCCTGGTAGTGCCACCGCTGTTTGTTCGCGACTGCTTATTTGTTGCGGTATACCACAACTTATTCACATCGTCTTCGATGAAGATATCCCTCTATCCACAACCCGGGGACGCGTCTGGTGGCATTCAGCTCTGCTTAACCCGAGGGTATCCAAACAGCTCTTGCTTACTACAGAATAAAAAACAGGTTATATATCACATATTGACAATCTAAAATGCTTTTATGCTGAAAAATGTGTTCCACAGTGTCTGTAAACATCCATTCGTTTGCTCCTTTGTTTTTGTTATTGTCATGTTATACTAAACCCGATCGATACATTCCTTGCGGCTACGTTATTAGGTTTCAGTTATTAGTGAAAACCGCAGCGATTTATGTGATTCACGAAGTAGACCCAGGTTACGATGATCTTTGGTCATTGACCTTCCACACTGATTGTCTTTCAACTATTCCCAAAGGCTGGTTGCGATAGCGGTTATCGATCGACTGCAGGCCTAGAAACCTACTCAATACCGCACTTACCAGCCAGGTTATCGTAAAACTTCAAGTAACAGTAACAGATGAATAAAAACATTCCAATCTCTCCACAGTACTACAAAAGAAACCTGTTTAGACGATAACGATTTACTTGTAACAAAATGATAGATCGTCGATTGATTTAGCTCGGCTCTCCGATGGAAATTAACCAATGTGCTATTTAGATCCAATATGATTCATCCGAAATCAGAGTATAAGTCAAGGTAGACAACTTGAATTGATCCTTTCACTTCCGTGCTTATCTGCTTGAGTTAATTTTCGATTCGTTCACAGATTCGTGTTTATGTTCTTCTGTGGGACGCTTAGATTGATTGGCTTGAGGAGATTTTATCTAACCTCTAAGACAGATTTGACACAAAAATTGCAACCAACCAACTACTTCTCCATCTGATTGGAAATAGGCGATTTCTTTTTCAGAAAGACGGTCATAAACAGAAACACAATTCGTGACATTTTCGATCACATGACATTAATCCTCTAGTAGCTGTCTGTATTCCTGACTAATTCACATTAGATTTGAACCCGGCTTTATGAAAGCGCTGATCGGTACACGCGGATGATGTTTAGATGCAAGGCTATGAGAATGTTCGTCTCTCTTTCTACCAAAGCCCGGAAAGGATATTTGAAAAACCAAATCATATCCTGGATCATTGAATAGTTTGGAGGCAGACATACTAAATTTGCATTCGAGAATACTGCGGCTTCGCTATGCCCATTGGCGTTATCTATTAGTAGTAATATGGATCGTTCTTGGGAAATCACGTTGTGGTTGAAATCGGACAGGCAACTTTGGAATAACGCATCGGTCATAACTGGTGCACAGTTATGTCTGCACAAAACAGTAAAGTGACTCTTTCCTCGAATTTATTGCTTCCAGAAACTGTTTATTCTTTGAAACTTAATGTTCTTTCTGGGAGCTGCTTGTAGTTTGGAGTTGTTTCATCAGTACAGAAAATATCACAATTGGCATGTCTAGGGATCAGTACGCTATGGAAATCCCACTCGAGATTGGTCCACCGCATCACGTGGAACAGTTAAACTTTGTTAGTTGCTTACTTTGTCGAACTGAGTACCACATCTGTCTGACCAAGAGTGAATCCAATCTTTGGAAGCCATCATGATGCATTTTTTATGTTAGTTTAACCACCTTGGAAACGAAGCTCTCCACCATTGGAAACTCGCCCTCAAAGCGATAATACATTCCGTGGCTGCACCATAGCCACATGAAACTTCACTGACTGAATGTGAAATTGCATGTTCCAATGCTGTGATGCTCAACCGGTGCATCGGTCAGTGACCAAGTGATTAAATATCAGGAGCGACATTGCATGGTCAGGATCTATATTGTTACATACACGGTCGGTTTGGGTTTGTTAGAAAGTGGCAACAAATTAGAAAATGCGACTTATCATGGGTGTGACATTACAGGAGATTGACTGTATGTGGAACGTCCTATTCCGCATCGAACTCCCAAATCCTTCTCGTTTGTAGCACTGGGTGATGCCTGCTTTTCAAGTACGTATGGTAAGTGACCCCTGTGATATCATGTTAGAACCTTAGAGTCCACAACGCTGTAGGGAATGACATTGATGACATATCAAAGACAGGCTGTCCAGCATTTCCTGTGGTCATACAATATGCAGTAAGTTTTAAGAAGAGCTTAAATTTACCCATCGTCTCCGTCCAGTGTTTTGTTTCACATGATTACATACACATCAGAACCCAGCCGCTGGGAATGTTAGCGATCAGATTGAATTGGTTGTCTCAGTTACAATACCTGATTCCACCACTATCAGGAGCTACATCGGCTCTGGTCTGCATACTCTACTGTTCCTGAAGTGGATTAAGAGTCGAATCACCTACCTACCAGGGTAGAATTTTATAGCTCAGCTGAATTTGCCAATTTGGATGAGGCTTGTGTGTATATCTTGTGATCTAGATTGCCGCAAAGCATTGTTTACAGAATGCGAAAGCTGTCAAGGTGGCTGAATATGGCATTCAGCTACATACAACTCCCACATAAATACACAGAGTATCATCACACAGTGTAGATGGTTTTGCGATAACTGTAAGAGAGAATACATTGAGTTCGCATTCGTACACTTGTTTGTGACAGAAAGGTTACAAGTAATAAAAGTGAATTATACAAATGTGATGTCACAGAGAAAGACTATCAGAAGAGAAAGCACAGTAGCAAACGGATCTTGGTTCTGAATTTCTCACCTATCCCGGTCCGATAGGACCCTGGTGATGTTTCTTCAAGGTAATAACCGGGGGTGGGGGTGGGTGAGAAGTCAGTCTTGGGTATCATGAGTGTTTGATGGGAAATACTGATTTGTGCAAAATGAAATACATCACAACCTACCGGTCGCTATGAGAGTAGAAACTCATTTTGATTTTTCCTCTTACTGGTTACAGAAATCTTTGGGATCAGTTTATCTTGTAGAATTGAATAGCACGTTAAACCAAAGTGTAGAATAGTGCACTTTGAGAAGCATAGGAAGCACTGAGTCCAAATCAAATAAACATGTGTGACAGAAACAATCAAGTATAACCCCGATGTTCAAATCATATCAAATTGTGGGTGAGCAGGGACAAAGATTAAGGAATCCGATTTATCAAAAAAAAAACACATCTGTATCAGTATAAAATAGGACGTGGTAGAGGGGAAAAGCGGGGGATTGCAATATCCAAAATACCGTCAGAGAACACTTTGTTTGAAAATAAAGTGGGTTTTGAATGAAGCAAGAAATGATGAATAAATGTTTAAAAAAAAATAAACATAGAACAAGTTGTTATCTGATCGAAAACCGTCAAGTGCGAAATCTCATATCTGATATGATTAGTCGAGGGAGGAAAAGAGGTTCTTCACTGGAATCAATTGAAAACATCCCGATATAGAAAGAAGCGAACGTGGACGGGTGGGTCAGCCAGACACCTGACGACCAGTAACGTGGCCCTACTGGGCTTTACGAATTCGTCTGTTCAAGCTTTCGAAGCTGATTACGGGAATTTCCGTGCCGGCGGAGAACAAAATGGCCAACAAATAGGACATGGACCACACCGCAAACAACACGAACGTCTGTAAAACAGGGAGAAATCGAGGATGGGTGTGTGGGAATGAGAAAACATGGTCAAACAAATGACTTAAAAAGGACTGCTCGGTGAATGTCAATGACTATCATTTACTCATGTTCATCTAAACCTTTCACTATTCCATTCTCCGACCGTCTCAGAAAGGTATTTCTTCCTGTGTTGTGGAAGATTAAAAAGGATTGAAAAAGGATTCATTATGTCGTGTCATTTTGTCATACAAATATGAAAAGCCTTAAAATTATTGTATTGTACCTATGAATGTTGCTACTGAAGATTTAACCTTAAAGGGCATGGCAACGATTCATATCTACTCAGGTCAGGTGAGCTCTTTCCATTGGCTTGGTATGCACTAAGAATGAATGATAAACGGTACTTATCTGTCCGCTTTATCATGACCCCATTTCAAAGAGGACAATTAAAGTGACTTATTATTATCCTCATCTTCGTCATCATCATAATCATTGTAAAGTGGAGTACAGCGAAATGAAATTCATTGATCGTTGCCAAACTCACAATGCATACAACTGAGAACGTGTAAGGCGTATAGGGTTTATTTTGCGAAAGAAGATATTAAATCTCGGAATACACAGCCCAACTGTGCACATAAATTTTTCAAGCACTGTGCTTTCATACGAATTGATAACCAGAATGGCACGGCTATCGGCTAGGAGCCATATCCTTTAGTGTTTTCGTACAACTAGTTACGGAGTTGTTCGAAACTCAGCTTGGAAGATGGGAGCACCTATTCTACCTAATTGTTCTGTGCATTCCTTCACATCTCGCTTCCGTGTCAGTTGTGGAGCTCCACGTTATGTCCCCTATCCAAGAACGGCAATTGCATACGAGGCGACCGTAAGAATTACACAAGTCGTGCCCTAACCAGCCTAGTCCACTACGCTGATATCGATGCGATAGCGAATTCTTCATCAGAATCACTTTCATCTAAGTTGTTAACCCACTCACTTACCCCATATCACATAGGCCAGATTCGGTAAGCAACGATTATCAAAACGCTCTAAGTGATGAATGTCTTCTGCTCGACGATTCAGGGTCTCGTAACCCTAAAGCAGAAGTGACCGAACAGTGAGTGGCATAATAAACGTAACATTTCAACGTCAGTGAAACATGACGTTGAACACAGATGTTTCAGTCTCGTATACACCACTCCAGCCTTAGAAAGGCGTGCCATTATCTTTCCGTAGTTTGTTGCGCAACTGCCTAATTAGGACAAGTAGTCAAACTCAGACCATTCCTAACCAGCTAGTTTAAAGACAGTAGTCGATACCGCAATACTTTGCTCTTCCAAAGTGCATGCTGTGTTGAAGCAACATAGTTTGCCAATCTTTCAATTGCAGTTTGTGCACCCCCATGCAATTTAACAGGCAAAAGACACCGCCAGCGTACTCTAAGTTGCACACCTTTTCCGTACCTGCCCATTTACTTGCAAACATTTTGCCTACGACGGAGTTGACTAGAAGCGATGAAAACGGGTACCCCTTAACGAACACCGTCACTGGTTAATGATTGATGTGGTACTTTCGGGACAAATCAGTTCGTGATCACGTTAAAAAAGTTCACGTGCTTGTGGGTGCTTCTCAGGGAACATCGGATGCAACAAAAGAGAACAATGCGTTTGATGTTAAAACAAACCAGAAGACACAACCGTGTCTCTCTCTCTCTCTCGCTGTGCAAATTTATTCGTAAACGGAAATGAAGTTGCAGTCTCTGCCACGTCGAACTGGGATAAAATGAAATAAACAAAGAGGTTGTTTTCTTTGAAGAATACCATGTTCAATCCGGAAAGGTAGATTAACCGACACCCTAGATGGTTATAATCAGTGGTCCGTGCCTGCACTCACTGTTTGTGATGATTGGCTAGAAGTAGTTGAGAGAGGTACTTAAGTACCTCGGGACCTTGATAGCAGCTGGTGGTGGTGGTGGTGGTGGTGGTGGTGGTGAAGAAGGAGATCACCTCACAAACAGCGAAAGCTAGAGCAGCTTTCGCCAACCTGCGACACCTGTGGCACTGGCATGACATCCGACTGTCCCTGAAGGGAAGGGTTTACATCGCCGCGGTTGGTAGTGTTCTACTTCACGGTTGCGAGACCCGGACCCTCCGAGTTGAGGATGCTAATTGGCTTTCTGTATTCGACTACCGATTTATCAAAAGCATTCTCGTGTCTGGTGGGAAAACTGGGTGATTAATGACGATATTCTTCGTCATTTGTTGGGTGCTGATAGTCGTTCTCTAACAGATGTAATTGTTCTACACCGCCTCCGACGGCTTAGTCACGTATGTCTACCGACTGACTAGTTTTCCATGCTATCTTTGCACGTGCCCCGCAAGGTTGAAAGGAGGGCCGCTGCACTCAAGCCATGACACGGCGTAGAGGTAGGAATAAGCTGGCTTTAGCTTTGGCTTCGGTTGGTGTAGCCTGCCTTCCAGGTTGGAGCCCAAGGGATGTGGATTGTCGTGGATTAGAGACGGTGAGATATATGACCCAGCATAGATGTCAGTGGCGTGAATGCTGTGCGGTCTGCCCGTCGAACTCTCGTGCACCGTAAAAACAACAAACAACGCAACGAAACATCAAAAACTGTACAATGGAACACACAAAAATTAGTTGTCCCAGTCATTTAAAATTTTCCCGTGCTTAACTGTTTCACCTTCTTTCCACTTTGTTCTGAATTGCAATACACCTGCCCCCTATTATTACCGTTGTGGAGTTGGCACCAGGTTTATCTACAAGTCGGTGTTAAATATATAAATTTAATATTTTACCACCACAGGGACCTTACATTTTCCGGAAATCTAGCTGTGCTTTGCGTTTTTCTCACCTCACTTTCCAAGTATGGGCTGATCAGTTTAAACTGAATACTGTTTTTAGCGAGTTGCTCAATATAGGATGATGAGGCTTTTAACCGTTTCTACCGCAATGATTGCGATTCACAATGGCGTCTCCACGATACTCAATTTAGTCACTTCATGCCTGTGGCACTTTTATGAGCACCTTTCATGGTTAGTTGAAACCACGTGCCAACCGGATATCTCCATGTCGCCGTTCTCCTTGTATATCTGTCAGGGTTAATTATTTTAGGCAGAGAAATAATTTTTTGAAAGAGAATGCATCAAGTTATTTTTAGGTGTGATTTTTGTTCTTAAATAAACCCACCCCAGCAAAACAATGATTTCACCAATTGTCTGTCACCGGGAGCTATTATTTTTCAGAATATCAAACCCGTCACAATCAAATGATTCAAAATTAGTACAAACTATTATTTCTTGTGCACCAGCGCCTTCTGGTGAACAGTAAAGATAGACGAACCATTCCATTTTGCCTTTCTGCCGAGCTTGGCAATTTATTGGCAAACGTTTTTCATCACCAGCCGAGGTGACATCATCAGTGCTTCTGAGGTCCACTTCTCAATTTCAGATACCCGTTACCAAATTAACATATTCCGGTACTACGTGGAAGATATTTTGCGGAGCGTTTGAAGATTGTTTTGCTTAGGGAATACAATAATGCCCGGAGTTCTGTGCTAAAACACGTCATACTTCAAAATGTTATGCATTACTCAATGACTTGATCGTCAATTCGGAAAACCCTTTGCTTTCAAACGTTTTCACTTCACTCTGTAGACCACCTTTCGCATTTAAATAAATCCCTTAAACTGATATCGAATTATCTTAAATTGAAACGGGGATCTCTGAAATTGAACACAATGCAGTCTTATTTTTGTTGCCCCCCAAAGTAATCAGATTACAATCCAAATATTGATGATCTTATTCAATCCGTATAGATTCACAAATATCCGGATATGTGCATTGCCTTGCTTATTGTAGACCTCACAAACATAATTTATGGAAAAGATGTGTACTTAATCAAATTTTTTAGAAAATCAATGCACAAGCCCGATTTTCTTTGAACGCTTGTGGACTGAATGAGACCGTTTCAAATTCGAGTGATCCAGTCATATTCCCAAAGAGAGGAAGGATGGGTTAACTGTGTAGCTCAAGGGTTTCGGTTGCTAGCACGAAAGCTCCCGATAGGTAAGACCATAAGATGTACACAGGAACGATGAGTCTTATCAATGACAAAACAGCAGTTGAGTTTCCTTTGTTATTCATTGCCTCAGATGCTAAGAACAGGACAATTCATTCCATGATCAAGTATATACATTTGAAAATCGATTTCGAAGTTTCATTTAGTATGCGGTGTGTGATTCGGGGTCACAACAAGCAATCGATTGCACCACGTTCAGTGAGCAATACGCTTCAAATTGAGCACCAGATAAGAATAGATTATTTTTTGATGAAGAAAATATGGATTTCTTTGTTTGTTTTCTTAAATCACTAATTGCTGCTTATTGTGAATAATATTGGTAGTTATTCTCGGGAACTAGCTCGTCAACGGGAACTTTCCTAAACCAATGCACGTCCGCATACAAAACAGACACGGGATAGAAAGTTATTTCACTATAAACGCGTAGCATTCAACTGGGGAGAGCGGGGAGAGAGATACTCAGAAGGGAGGTGCCGCGGGGAGCACGAAATGTATCGCAACATACCATGTACACATAGTCCATATTGATCGTTTCTTTGAGCGAGTAGTGCCAGAATAGAATGATGATCGGATGCAGGATATAGGCACAGAATGTCAGTCGGGCCAAAACACGGAATGCAGAAAAGCATAAAATTGATCGTATGACGGCTGAAATCGGATAACACCGAGAGACAGAGAGAGAGAGAAGTGGAAGTGTGAGAGGAATCACAGTTAGAAGTTTGTATTGAGGGTAGACCGATTTGTGATAAAAAACGACCAGAACTCTATAATCGAAATATTTATCCCACCGGTCAGAAGACTCAGTGAAACTCATCAGCTATCTTGTTGGTGTCGGTGACTTTGGGGAAGGACTAATGCTTCCCCGAAGTCGCACTGGTGATATTGGCTAGCTTGACTACGAAACGTCTACGAACAACACTTCCGGCTCGGAGAACTCACCAACACCAACATCCGCATCCTGAGCTACAATCAGTCCACATCATTTCCAACAGCTATCTGTTCGGGGCGCATTTCTGCCGTACATATTGAAGAGATCATGGTTAGTCGGGCAATGCACACAGCTGAAAGAAACTGTCCGCAATGGCACACTGTGCGAGCTCACCGAAACCGAACACAAAATGAAACGGAGATTTTACATTGCAATTGCAAACCAAATATAGTTAGCATTGACCAGAACTGACGCGGAGTAACTCCGATATTACCCGGATAAATAAACATGTGAGGGGAGACAAGTTAGGGAGAAAACATTCAGCGGAAAATTGATGATCGGAATGACACGGTATGATTGAACAGCAGAATTGATTATGAACATCCAGTGAAACAATGTAAAAACACATAAACTAGAAAAAAAGATTCATGGCTTGAGCGGACTGGAAAAGCATGACTGGAATTGATGCATCACGATCAACCTTGATCTAGCGAGATAAACATTGAACAGGAGGTTCCGAAATTGTTGAGACAAAGTGGGAATCACATGGCTGAATAAAGTCGTCCTCCGCAATACACCATACGCAGTGTAAGCTCAACAAGAGGCAGTCTACTCTGGCCGATATATGGTAGAAGAGTCTTTGATAACAATCAATACGGCTAAATAACTTATCTAGTAAATAAAATAAATTCAACAAGGAGGGGCGAACAAGCTCGTTTCCAGTAAATTCGTAGTCATGCCAAATACATCACAATAAATATTATCAAATGAGAATTCGTTGTGTAAATTGCAAATGAAGCGTGAACTGAAAAGCTCGGAAGCACTGGATGCCATTAATATATAAATCAGTGGTGGTGCAGCCGAATTCCTACCGCTTCCGCTGTGGCACCGAGCCATCCGATCTACGACTCAAACAGACATCTAGAAATGCATATTAATTGTCGTTTTCCATTTCTAAAGTAAACATTATGTTCTGGTGAGCAGCACTGAATTTACTCAAGAGCTCATTTGTTCCTGATTTCGTGTTGATCACACACAGAATATCATCCACATATCGTGTATATAACACACAATCCTGAAATGGAAGGTTTGAGTTGGTTATTTTCGAGTTTCGCCTTGAACACATCGGCAAACAACGGTCCTAGAGTTGATCCCATAGTCACACCATCCTTTTGTCGATAAATCTGCTCGTTGAACTTGAATTGGACGTTGTATGTGCAAAAGTAACGCAGTCGTTTCAGGTCTTCTAAAGGAAGGCCTATCTCAACATTGTTACTTTGTACGTAACTACATAGGTATTTGATGGTTTCGCTGATTGGAACATTGGTGAAGAGCGAGCTAACGTCCAATGAAAGCATTGTCCGACCCATCAAGTTTAAGTCACGAATGCTGNTGCTGTTCACAGAAGTGAATGTGTCTCGTACGCTGTGTTTCGCTAATCCAATTCTTATGGGCTCTAGTAATTTAGCCAACCATTTTGCAAGTGCGTGGTACGGTGAGTTGCACATATCCAGAATCGGTCGCTAGGGTACCACTTCCTTGTGCACCTTCGGCAACCCGTACAGTTTGGGGATCGTTGTCCCA